>WAAB01000586.1:0-44077 GCA_013389865.1 Piaya cayana
CTATGATTCTATGATAACAGACATAGAAAAGTTTTTCTACTACTACTCCTAAGATTGCATTTTAAATAAAATCACTGTACAATTCTGTTTTCTTCATTTTAAAAATAGGAACTTTTCCATGCAAATTAGACTTTGTTCTAATAAAGGAAAACAAATGCAGCTTTACCCCCTAATCAGCAGGCTGAATTTAGCCTAATAAACACTATATAAAAATAGCACTTCTTAAAAAGCATGACTAAATAAAGAATGCAGGAACTGTAGCAGTTTATTGGACTTGGAAATCACCACTGTCTTGGCACTACAGTGACCAGGACCAGATGTTATGGAGGAAGCACAGACAATTAATGCATGGTATTATTTTTCACTTCAGTAAGACTCTTAAGATAACAAGCTTTGCGCTACCAGCTTATTTTGTTCATGTTCTTTTTGTCTTGTCCTTTCGAGCATCAGCTTTTCATGCAACAGTTTCTCCTAACTCATCCGTGCTATCTTTTCTACCAACTCAAATGCATCAACCCCCTAAGAACACTGATTGACACAATAAGGTTCTCACTGCCGCGTTTTGCAGGATCAGAGAGGAAAAGGACAGATACACATCTGATTCACTTGAATTTCTAGAGGACTCTTCTGTCTTAGAATCACATGTAAATAAAGATATATAGATATATATTTGCTGCTGCTCAGACTATGGCCATGACAGAAAATTGTTAATCCACTTTGTTTTCTTCACCTATGACACATGGTATGAGTATGACAAGATGTTCTCAGCTCTCCTAATAATGAAAAGTGTAAAGTGATAACTTTAGATATATCTAAGTGCAATGATAGTATCCATAGTCGTGAGTAAATAACACAGCAGACATTCTAGCTGCAGCTGATTACAATGAATTGCTAAATACCCAAGTTCTACTCAAAACATCACTTTTGTGATTCATACCTGCTGTGGCTGAAGGAATTAATCATGAAGACAGTAAAAAAGCAGACACTCCACACAGTAGCATCATTTAGTATTTGCTGTTATATTTGTATTTTACGATGCCTTGTTTCCTCCACGAGGTATGTGGAAAGCATCAACTACACTTCATACTGGAAATGTCTTTGCACACAGAACACAAACAGAATGAAGTGTTTAACTGGCAGTAGATGAAACTATTCCAACAGGCAAAGACTGCAAATGTATAACTTGTATTCTCAGTATCATCTTTTAAAAACCTCTCAGCATTTGCAATGAAATGTTATTAATGCGTAGCTGATTAATTCTTCAATGACAAAGTCATACATAATCTTTTTGTGGGAAAGTAGTATACAAGTGTATAACTGATAACTGCAGGTAATTTTAGGCCCATCATCTTCTAAGAAAAATGAGGGGTAAAGGGCCAATTCTAATCAGTAATGAGTTATTTATATGTGTTAACACTGTCACATTTTATGTCTAAGGTTGTTCCAATAAATAAATTTTGCAAAATTAGTAATGCTTTCATCACAAAAATTATTCTCATAGTCATTGGGCACTGGAACAGGCTGCCCAGGGAGGTGGTTGATTCACCTTCCCTGGAGGTGTTTAAGGGATGGGTGGACGAAGTGCTGAGGAACATGGTTTAGTGTTTGATAGGAATGGTTGGACTCGATGATCTGGTGGGTCTCTTCCAACCTGGTTGTTCTATGATTCTATGATTCATAAGTTTTAACACAAGCTTCACACCAAAGCAATTTGACCAACACAGCCATTCCTAATCTAGCCACCCAAAGCACCTACACAATGTGCTTTTGTTCAGGCTACACACCGATAAGCTTGGGGCCATAAGAAGCCTTTGGACAATGCTCTTAATAATGTGCTTTAACTTATTCAGCCCCAAATGGGTCAGGAAGTTGGACTAAATTATTGTTGTAGGTCCCTTCCAACTGAAATAGTCTAATCTAGTCTATTCTACCCTCCTGAAGATGCCCCTTCCCTTCAACTTAGCCAAATCACTACTTAATACTTCATTTGAAAAAGAAACACATTGATACTTCATTTTTTAAAATATCATCCAGCTACTGGGAACATAAACATAGCCAAAAACACAGTAAATATACATTTCTGCATCCTCTAGTAGTGAATTAATTTTAACTGTAATATTACAGCAGTGTTTTCCCTCAGACAGTATTAGAAAGTTAATCAATTTGATTTGTGGGCTGAAGCAAAATCAATATTTATCCAGGGTTTTTTCTTTCAATTATTTTTACACTCACTTCCCAGTACAATAAATTAAGCCGTATATCTGAGAGACAGAGGGTCTAATTGCCATTTACCATGGCACAGTTCTTGTTCCTTCAGGGATAGCTTATACCCAAAGGAAAGGAAAAAAAAAATGTTAAATTATCCAATACCAAGGGATAAAGGAGTGAACAGGGTCCCTTGGTCTTGTATGTAAGGGTATAGAGGAAACACAGCGTGGCTGAAACATTATGCCCATTGGAATGCCGGTATCAAGCTGCCACTGTCTGAAAGGGACATTCCCTACTGCCCCTTTAACAAATAGTTCCTTTTCATTTTACTATGATACTGCATTTTTTTTTTTATCATATCTCCAGTTGGTAGTAAATTTATCTTTTGCCTGGACCCCAATGGATTTGCTAAAGATGTAAGTTTGTATGTTAAACTGAGCACCACTGATTATATGAAAATAATTAAAATGCATAATGTGGTTTTAGTGGCTTCTGCACGCGCATGAATTTCCACTCAAACTCTGCGGGAACTGCTAAGGAGCTTGCTACCCACATTTTCCACTTACTTCGATTTCACTAGTAGCAGAACAAACAAAATACATCAGCTGAAAATCATGAACAAAACGGTTCATCCCCACTGGAGCTCATGAGGGAAACGGAAAGCACCTATTCAAATATCTGCTAAGGCACTGAGATTTCCATTTACTGATCAACAGAACATGTACAGAAGACTGATGAACGGTAATTCGAACTTGGAAATCTCCCTGCAGAATACCTTATAGGATCTGCTGAAGTCCATGTATGTTAGTATTCTGCTAACATACCAGTTGCAGAGGCTTTTATATAGGAATAGCTCATGAAGAGATCTTGTCAACTTTGATTAAATGGTAAAGCTCATTGTGCTGTTTCTTAGAACAGAAATGTCTTATTCTTACTGAAACAGAACAATCCTTTTCTTGCTATATTGCACTGAAAATTAAAATGCAATTAGCTAGAGAAATAAGTATTTCCCAAAAAGCTTTCCTTTTTGTCATGCACAAGGAAGAGAGAGAATGGCAAACAAGATCAACTGTTGTCATGGTAACGTCATGCCCCAGCAGGTGAAAAATTCAGTCCTGTGGCACTAAAAATGGATGAAATGTACTGAACCTAAGCATAACATCAACTAAACCTCAACAATCTGTATTTTTTTCATATATTGACATAATTATAAGCAACACATTTAGAGACATAAATGTTAAAAAAGGATGTAGACTCTGGTGACATTAGTAGTCATTTGGTTGTCTCAGAGTAATTTAGTTAGGTAGAAATTTATATTGATACAGTGCATAATTTTGGAAATCTCTATGCAAAGCTTAACACAGTTTTGAAAAATGGTAAAGTGACTTGAAACCAAATTTTTTCATTTCAAGACAGATATGAGAAATATATGCTGAATAATTTTAAGGGTTAGGTGCCAGAAATGTCACTCAAAACCAGCTCTTCATACTCCTCAAATTCTGTTTTCAGAACAGATAAAATTACAGCCTTCAAGTAAGACTGTACAGTCACTTGTTTATCTTCTGTTAAGCTAAGATGTTGTTTATAAACACTAAACACTTAGGAGCTAACCAAAACAAAGTACAATGGGCTTTCTCTCCATGATTTTTTAAGAAAAGCTGTACAAAACTGTGTGTTGATCCTTCTATGGTCCAACCAAATCTTCCATAACTAAAAATATCTAAAAGAAATTGCCCACCTCAAAACACTTCAGTCCTGTTTTCAGAGATTGGAACAACACTCTGCATTCCTTCCTTAGAGAGAACAAACATGCAAGTAAATCAAGAAGCCTTCTTTTCATCTGCAGGGCTCTCAAACAATGGGAAATCACCAGGTATTAATACTCATTAATCAAAGCTGATTCCAAACCGTTTTCAGCACCATTTGAAAACTAGAAAAAAATGGAATTTTATGTGATTTCTCACATAATACGAGATCAAAATGGAGAAGACTCTATAGTTTGTTCTAAACAATACAGATCTCATGTTCTCCCTCCGTTTAGCAAAATGTAACAACCTAAACAAAGCTTAATAGTTTTATTATATGTGTATTTATAGGTGCGAAAGCTGAACTATACCATTTTTCTATGGATTCTCAGGAAAAATAGATCACAGAATAATGAATTGAAACAGTCTGTCTGTCAGAATTTGAAATATCTTCATTACTCAGAGTTCTTGGGCAAGCAGTGAGTGAACTGTGTCTTCATCCTTCCCAAGTGCCAAAAAAGGAAAGATGGCTCTATCACCCAACTAAAAAGCAATGCTGCTTCTTATCCTTCTATTCAATGTCTCGTAAAGTCCTGTCACAAGGACACCAACAAGAAATACAACAGCTAGGAAATTCTAGAAGTCACTAGAAAGTACGATTTTATTTTTTCAAAAAAAGATGTCATTATTCTATTAAATGACTTTTAGTTCAACCTTGAATGTTAGTAATATACCAAACTTCATATTAGGCACTACCTAATAGAAGAAAGTCCCTGCCTAAATATATTATGTTTTAATTTTTAAAGCATAAGGCTAAGCAAGAGCTAGATTTGAGTCTAATTAATATAGAGTTTTGGAGGCAAGAAATCCTTTGCACGTGGGAGAAAGAAAGTACCTTTAGAGTTTTTAAACGGTGGTTGCTTGAAGCCACTTTGCAGCTTGGAGTTACAAAACTGATATTTGGAAAAGTTAGTTGACAGAGTACAAATGAAGAGACTGTGAGCAGTATCTCCATGCGAATAATACTTACATATCCTGATATATGTACATGCTGAGGATGTCATCAGTTTGTAGAGTAAAGCTGAGAGAAATCCATGACACCCGTTTTTTCACAAAGAGAAACTCAGTAACTAAGACCAAAAAAAAGGTCATTGATTTTGGATTCTTCTGCTGGCTGTAGATATCCCTGAAAAACCAGGGCACTCACCAGCAAGGAACATTTGGAAATGTGATCTTAGGTAATTTGACTGGCACTGAACAACAACAGGAACGCAGAGTGGGACAGGCACAAAAATCCTCCTGCATATCACACTCTACACAAGCATACAAGTCTTAAAGCCTTTAAGAACTACCACAACTTATTTTGCTGTCATAAGTCTGCTCAATATCTCTGTAGTCTATAAAGACAAATATCCAGGCATTTTTAAGGAGAACAGAACACAGACAAAACACTTTGTGTTATCATATCATAAGAAACAACACAAAATGTAAACACCGTATGTGTCATTTCTTTTCCTTATCTTCTCTTCCCTAAGTCTAATTAATGTTGCCAGGCAGATATTTATACACTACTCTGTTTAGCATAAAATCAAAAGAAAACTAAATCAATAAGGCCCAGTTCAGGGAAGGAACTAACTGTTTAAAAGCAGTGGTATGTTGAAGCAATTTATCCGACCTCCCTAGTATTTTCCCCTTCGTTAAACTCTGACATAAATCCAAGCAGAGTCCTGACTGCTTTAAAAAGGGTAGAAAATCATCAGCTAGAATTCTGCATTAAAGTTGCAATCAGACTTATTTCTTTTCTATTTCCAAGCCTTAGCAAACATGCTATTTGGCATCTCCATTTAATCTTACATTTGCTTCAACATGACTAATTAGGTGTATATTACCCTCGGTCCTAAACCATTAATTATTTCATTACTTAGAGTTACATGTGGTAGCAACGAAAAGTATTTCACCCCCACTTACTCAGAAAGCCGTCCTGTACACATGCACTTGCATCCATCTTCCCTCCTTACTGACACAGGCAAAGAGAAAGAGCCAGGGTTTCTTTCTGCTCATTCAAGCTGTACCGCATCATGTTGTTAAATTAAAATTAATCTTCCTTGCTAGCTGAAGCTGACCTTCTAGCCACTGCCTGGAAAGAGAACATCACTCCCCTGGGGGCTGTTCGAGGGGAGGGCTTTTTTGCGCCTGACACCTCTCAGCCACCAGATGAGATAAGGCAAAAGCACATTAAAATGGATAATTTGGTAAGGGATGATTAATATTATTTGTACTAGGAAGGCTGGCGAGGCGTGCTTGCTGCCTTAAGTACCAGAGCCAGGGAAGCTTTCTGTGATCTGTAACATCAGTAAATATTTACATTTTGGATTATTCTTTAAAAGTTGATAATTAACTGCTTGAAGCTGAACAGAAAGATGCTGTAAGCTTTCACTCAGTTTCTGCATCCAGTTTGCTATTACTGTGTCCCTGAACTAGCTCAGGACGTTCTGGGGCTTAAGGCATTTGTATTCATTTAAATAATATAAGTTTATTCATAGCTGTTTCCAAGATAAAACCTTGACATGTTAGGGAAGCACAGAGTTCATGTTTTTGTTATTTGCTCTTTTATTAAACGAGAAACCTAGAATAAGTACAGATACTGCAAAAGGCTTTTGCCCTCTGTCACTCAAACCAATTTGAGCACGAGGAAATTCAATTTCTCCTGCCCATAAAACCTTTTTAATGCAAGCATGCATTACTCATATCCTGAGTAGAGCTTTTCAAATCTCCTCGCTGTCACTTTGTATAAAATACACATTATTTTATGTCCTCCTTGAAAACTTGCACTCTTTATTGTTGCAATTTGTATACGTGCTGACATTTAATCAGAGTTTTACGTTTAAAATGCAACTAACCTGAAAACAGCTCATAAGGCTAAAGACCACAGGGGGACCAACCAGGAAGAGACTAATCAGAGCACAGAATTCCTGTTCTGTATGAAATATTGATTAACAAATATCTTTCTTGTGAGAAATGGAAATGGGAGGAATAATGATACAAAATATTTCTGGTGTGTGAACAGACTGAAAACAAATTTTGGCTCAGATGATAAAAAAAAGGAAAAATATAACAACAATAAAAATTTACCTCTGGACAGTAGAAATGACCCTCCTCAAAGAAATCTCTGAAAACCTTAAGACAATGTAAAGGATCACTACTACTACAGGAATACAGTATTCCACTTCACAAAATTACATGTTGGAAGTTTTTCACGCTGAATTAAAGACTGAAAATAAAATAATCCAATGCTAATAATATTTAGCCTGTCATATTTATTGTTTTCAGTTGATAAAAATCAGTTGCGTGGCAGCTACAAATTTAAAGCTTTGTGGAAGTTCCCAGGAAAGGCTTTGAGGATGGCGGGGGAAAAAACCCAACAAATCTATGCAAAAACAAGGAGAAATGCTAAACAACACTAGTAACAACGAATGTCTTGTTTTCACTATTTCAGATTGCTATTAACCAAAACAATGTAAAAAAAAAAAAAAGGATCCTATACTTTTGCATTGATAAACTCACTTCTAAATGAATCATGACTTTAGTCTCCCAGTAACCTAAGGGAAAGCTGCTGCCAGCTAGTAAACATTAAATACAGTTCAAACACTAGCTTCTGGGCTTCCTCTTGTGACAGAAATTAGGATGCTTTTAATGCTAACATTATCCTTACTGGTACTTGAATGGCTCTTCATCAGAACAATACCTTCATTCTGCTGTTGCTCAGGTATCATTCCGATTTGGTCTAGAAACTTCATGATGGCAGGTTGCTTTTCAGGAAAATGTATTGACATTGACCAACTGATCAAACAAAGTTTGATTAGTCATAAATAAAAAAAATTAAATTGTAAATAACTGGTTGAGTATGTAATTCTGATCTGTTTTGAGCTACTGAAGAGCTTTTAAAATAATTTAAAGACTTCACAGCCTTGATCAAACCTCTAGGGTCCAAGTTTATTTCAAGTTTTAAGCAAGTATGAGACCAGTTTGAGGAATATATTCATGAAATCATCACTCTGTTTAATAAAGGATATGATTTGGTATAAAACCTAATGTTTTAGGACTGCAGCCATAGAATCACAGAATCAAAGAATGGTTTGGGTTGGAAGGGACCTTAGAGATCATCCAGTTCCACCCCTGCCATGGGCAGGGACATCTCCCACTGGATTCTGTTGCTCCAAGGCCCATCCAACCTGGCCTTGAACCCCTCCAGGGATGGGGCAGCCACAGCTTCCCTGGGCAACCTGTTAAGTACAATCAGTACATGAAACAGTAAGAGCAGCTGATTGTACTGTCTGCTTCACCAATTTTCCTCTTATTTTTATTCACAGACATACAAAGAGAGAAGCCCATTTTTTAAAGCCCCTACAGTGATACACACCTTCCCAGAACCTGAAAGAGAAAGAATTCAGTTTAAATTCTGGGAAGATGTATATTAGTTCCGATTTCATTTCGCTGGAATTTATTTTCACTTCAGACTTTCTGATCCTCATGTGCTGTGCATCATCAGTGCAACTGAGAAAAACAGTGAACAGAAATAATTTATCTTTCTTTATTAAAGATAATATTTACAATATTTGTTTGCCATGCATTCCTTAAATGATCAAAACTGTGTTTTCTCATGAATTATCAAATTTAAAAAAGAAAATATTATGTTTGATTAAAATAAACCTCCTGTTTTCATCTTTGCATAGCATTCTCTTAGCCACGCACAGACAATACCGGCATGATTTCTGAACTCTCTCAACTCCTCAATTAAAAATGGACGTACAGGTGAAAAGCTATTCATTAAATAAGAAATGGATCTCTTGCAAGATAATTATAATTCTCTATGCAAAACAAATCCTTGGAGGACATTTAAAAACTAAATTTCTAGCACTCTAGACACTTGATACCATATACTGTCAACTGTATTTCTACGTATCTGTTATGAATTTCACTAACATGAATTTTTTTATTCACATTGAATTCAATTATTGGGGTTTTTTTTCCTCATGTATTTATTTGTTACAAGGAATGCTGAGTCCTCAAGCAAACTAATTAGATCTCATAAAGCCAAAAGCGAGGTTAAATATTAACAGATAACAAATTTAAGTGGTACTTCTGAATTGCAATGGGCTAGATTTCAAAAGAAAAGGTTAATCGAAGAGGAGGTCCAATTTATCTCCTATTATGACTAAAACCTTTGAAATAAGGCAGCATTCCTAGACGCTTGAAGAACTGAAAAAAATGGTGAGAATGTATGTGTTCCTATAATGGTTAACGGGAAAAATAAAAGTAGACCACAAGATAGCAGGAAATACTCAGAAAATATAACTCAGTTGCATTTCTGAGCACATTAATTCAAAAGAAACAATAGTATTAGTTGAAGATCAAGTCTACCCCTACACTTCCAAGGGACACTGCATGTCTGTCACCTTAACACAGAAGTAAAGGCAGCCACCTACCATCTGCATTTTTAAATAGACTATGGTAATAGGTATGCAGGCATTTTAAATGTTGTAGTGTAGGGACATCAAATGCAAATGGCGCCGTGCTTTTCCCCTCCTTGAGATCTCGACAAAATCTCATTATCCTGACACGAGGCTTCAATGGAGTATCAGTGAATTCTCTCTTTTACGGCTATC
Source organism: Piaya cayana (assembly GCA_013389865.1). Classification (NCBI taxonomy): domain Eukaryota; kingdom Metazoa; phylum Chordata; class Aves; order Cuculiformes; family Coccyzidae; genus Piaya; species Piaya cayana. Next base: position 9,620 of record WAAB01000586.1, read on the forward strand.
AGCAAAGTGAAGAATGAAACTGAAAATTAAAGATAGCCTCAGAAGGCTGCACCTTTATGAAGTTTTCTGAAAAATAAATTTGCTATCGCTGATTCTTTTTTTTTTCCAACCGTCTGTTGAAGAATAACACCTGCCTTCAGAAAAAGTGATTCCCAGAGATCTCAGAGGTACGAGGGTTCAGATGTATTGACAGATCCCCCTGTTCCACTGACAATCAAAATGTCTGTCATTCTAATAGGCACATATAAGATTAATATTTCTCCTAAATTTCTTAATATATAGCTCCACACCTGCTACTTAAAGTGTTTCTATTACTTGTAGCACTAAACTAACTTCTACTTTCACGAACACATTCTGACAAAAATCTACATCTACGAGAACCATTTCTTAGCAGCTCATTGCAAATGACACCTGGTTTTGTGAGGGGGCTGCCTTTTGATGAGCTACCATACTTCTGATTAAATGCTTTACATTTCACCATACATACAGTTTTTGATTTACACTCCAACCCTTCATAAATGAACAATTGATTTCAGCTCCGCTCTTTCAAGTGGGAGCTGTCTTGAACATGTTATTTATCTCCCCGTATGCCTGAGATCTAAGAATTTATGAGCCTGAACTACCACAAACACAAGCAGACAGGAAGGTAGTTTCACTTGTTCAGTTTACATATGTTTAATAACAGCTATTAGAATTTTCAGCTGCTAAAATGAAAAGGTCTTCCACAATGTTGATGTGATTTTTTTTTTTAATCTATATACAATAAAGGATGAACCCATGACAAAAGGCAATTTCAACATGAATCCAGTCTGCACTGTTTCACTCTTCTGTATAATCCCCGCTTATTTCAGGTTATCTCATCCTGTGATCTAGGGCACAGGTCATAGTGTGGTAACAGAAAGTACCATTTACAATCTAAACAAACCACTTTTTAATGCTCTGACTACTAGTCCCTGCCCTTACAAGAGTAATTTATGGAGAAGGGACTCTGTGTTCACATGTGCGAGCCACACACTATCCACACACACACTCCACTCAGAGAAACTAGAATCAACTACAGCGAAAGTCAGTAGTCTGATGATTCCTAAGTTTTTATAGCTTAGACCTAAAGGTTGCTTCGTTATGTGTGTTGTCTTCTGACTGCCAAACCAGACAGCTGATCAGCTCTGAAATCATCTCTCACTCTTAACCCAAGCAGACCACAATTCTGATGATTCTTTTAAAGTCTCTGTAACTCTGACAGCCAGTCTACCTTTCACCCCACTAAAATATAACTTTGGAGACTCCTGCCAATTCCTTCCCTCTTCTATTCCATGTCTGACTTGTAACCTATCTGAGAGAAATCAGGGATGAAATCTGCTTTTAGGAATGGAAACTCAATTTTCATAATAAATTACTATTTTCCTACTTGCAAAGACTAGCACCTTAATTTGAGCGTAAAAATCTTGTGTAAGCATTTAACAAGTCAGTCATACGATTTATTTCTTCAGACGCTAAACACAGACAAACTGCCTTTCTGCATATGTTCTCCTGACTTTCCTCATAAAATTAAGTCAGACAAGAAAAACATGATCAGAGATGGCAGGTGTCTCAAGATAACACCAAAGTGAGCTTTTGATCCATCTGAGGATCTACATGTGTATATATTGTCACAGGACAGGCGCAGTCATGTATTTAAAATCAGGTGAACCCCAGCAACCTAAACCCATAGGTCTTTAAAAGACCCAATGTACCCAGTAGAAAAATAACACTGGAAAAAAAAAAGACCTCTTTGTGGCAGAGCTAGGGAAACAGCAGGTAGTAAACAAAGCAATAAAACCATTGTGTATCTACTAGCTTAAAGCAAACCACGGGATTAGTATTAAAGCAATTTTGCGGAAAGCTAACGACAATTATGTCGTAAAATACGTCATAGGTAAAGATAGGGGTTTGAATTTTGCTGCAAGATAAAACACGTGTGCTTTCTCTCTCCCTCCATAAAAGACTCCTTTCAAGAGTGTGAATACAGGTTCTAGCATTGAATTGATCATCTACCTCAACAGCAACAGCAGAGTTATGTCTTTCTCCTAATTTTACACGTCCCCTCATTAGCAATTCCCTCCATTAGTTGTTTACTGTTGTTCTAGTTTGTAAGATTCCAGCAAATTAACACTAAATTGAATTCCACAGAAAAAAGATGTTACAAGCTCTCTACCCATGCCTGGTTTAATCACATTTTCTTCTCCTTCAATTTACGCTGCATTTAATGGTGGAAATTGTTTTTAAGATTGATTTCTGATGATTATGCTTATTATAGTTCAGCGGAGCAGTCGTCTTGACTATCTTTGGCTAATTCTCAAAGAAAAGATCAGATCTGGAACAAGTTGTGAAGGCCAGAAGTGATATTTACACAAAACATTATTTCTTTTTCCTTCCAGTTCCCCTTTACAACACTACAGTCAGTGTGTGGCAGAAGGCATGAAGTCCGCACATATTTCCTACTTTCGCAAATACCACTACCAAGCGCTTGGGAAGGGCCGGAAGAACTAGAAATAAGTCATTCATTTGAAACAAACGTAGAATAAATTCATCTCATTATGGAAAGAAACCTATCTATAGCCAAGCCTACACATAAGGACATTCCTTTATCATTTTAAAGTGCTCTGAAAATCGTTTAATGAAAGAAAATTATTATTTATTGGCAGTATGTAATGAATATAATCCTCTATGCTTTTTAAAAAAAATCTCCATATAGAATTATTTCTTTTAAAATCCCCGTGGTTCACATTGTTTGAAGTATGATAGGAGATTATCTGCTTAAGCCATTTCTTTCACTCATGCATTTCAACAGCTGAGCAAAGTTTGGTTCAGACCTGTGAAGCTCTTCACAAATCAGAAACTGAATCAGTAGAAAAAATATGCAGCCTTCAAGTGCTTTAAAAAGCAAACCAAACCCCAGAAAAGTGTAGTGAAATTGAACTACAAGGGAAAAATTTTGAGGTACATCTTTTCTTGATACTGTAACTAGCTAGAGAACCCATGTACCTTTCTCCTTTTATTTCTTGCTGAAAGAGGAGCAGCTGAAGGAAGCTCGTTAACTCCATTTCTTCAAACCCGTGATTCTGTTTCTGTTCTCGCCAAAATGGAAACTGCCACTCGATTAGGAGCTCAACCAAATGGAAACTACCACCACCCTAAAACACTCAGATGATGCTTTTTTTACCCAGAGGAAATGAAGCTCGCTGCTAGCATGTTTTGTATTCAGTTTTCATGCCTGATTCAGAGGATCAGAATCCAGACCTTTTCTTTACTATTTTCAGCATAATTCAGTCACGGTGTTGCCAAGACTGTATCACCTTAAATGGGCTTTAGCTACATAATTAACCAAATGACTTAATATCACTTTAGTCTTTCTTTGAGAATGACTGGATTGAAGTTAATGCTGTCTCCTTAACTCAGTCTCTTAACTCCGCCGTTACTAGCTGAACCACATGTAGAAAATGAAGGAGCATTTTTTCCTGAGGGTCCCAAATTGCCCACAACGAAGTCTCTGTAGTGTAAAGATGGCAAATTGAACATTACGGCAATCTACATCTCTGCCATCGAGAACCTGCAAATCCCTGTCCTGTTCCCTGGACAGGTTGGAAGATAATCCAGATTTTGAACATTTTTTCTCTACTGGATTGTCAACTGGCATGATTCCTTCTTATGTGTAAAATGTGAGTGGTAAGTTGCTCAAATGCCAAAATGGGTCTAATCCTGCTATAATGTGGTAGAGAATAATTTCTAAATTTAGGAAATAATTGCTTTGCTGTCCAGTGAAATGTACACTAAAAAAATAAACTCCCCTAGGCAAGTCCTCATTTTAAACACCAATTCAGACTTGTGTGAACATGAACACTAAACCTTCGGAAAAAAAATGAAGCTGTACAACTCCATTGTTGCAGTTTATTGTTTTCTTCGGTGCCTGTTCTGTATCACAACACAATCAAAATAATACCTTGTAGTTCTTAGATGTCATCCAATACACAGCTACAAAGTACTTTGCCAATAAAACTATGCAGTTCTCTTGGGGAATATTCCTTTACATGGAGGATTTTCACTTTCTCGGTTGTGGTTTTATTAGAATTCTGAACAAAACCTTGACATTTTGAACCCCTTTGTGCAAATGAAAGGAAGGAAAGGTTCTTGTTGTAAATACAATCTACCTGACACTGCTGCCCTAGAGCAGTTTCTTGCCAACTTGAATCTTGGGAGCACTAAGTCTTTGATTTCAGGAATTTCAGAGGACTGAATTCCTTAGCTTCTAAAGTATAAAAGAGACTAGATTGAACAACCATGCAAACAAGCTGGCAAACAGAATAGTTTACCATCTGGCCATTTAAATTACTCTTTCATAACCCTACAATGTGGGTTTCCATACACTGCCAAATCCCCAACCAGCTAATGACTATCAGTCCTGATTTTAGGCAAGTATCAGCAATTGTGTACATGATTTATCATCTATAGCTTTTAGCTCCACATATGTTTGATAGTCTATGAATTAAGGCAGAATAAAAGATTCAATGACAGTCACGTTCCACATTCAAACTATGGCTTTACAATTCATAGGACCAGGCACCAATCCAGCTGTGAGGGATGGGGGGGGGGAGAGGAGGCAAAACAAAAAATCCCAGAGAACAAATTTCGAATAGATTTTCGTAAGTATTCAAAAAGTATCAATGAGAAACCCAAGTGAAACTGAACAGAGCAGTCTGTGAACTGAAATCACAGGCAAATTAAAGAGAAAGAAGGGTGTCCCACCAGCTACTCAGAATCACAGAATCACCGGGTTGGAAGAGACCCATCGGATCATCGAGTCCAACCATTCCTATCAAACACTAAACCATGTCCCTCAGGACCTCGTCTACTCGTACCTTAAACACCTCCAGGGAATGCGAAACAACCACCTCCCTGGGCAGCATATTCCAATGCCCAATGACCCTTTCCGTAAAAAACTTCCTCCTAATCTCTAGCCACTGATAAATGGTGGAAAGCACAGCAAATGCCTGAAATACTTTGTTCTTTTCAACTACTGCCTGGTTAGGGCAAGAGGAGGAGATCTAGTCCTGTTCATAATGGTGTACGTATGCATACTAGCTCCCATCTCCTACAACAAACCCTCTCAGCAGATTTAATCACCTTATTAGACACTGGCAAGACAGGACTCTGCTTTATACATGGGTGAATTTCCCATGTAAAAACGTAAAGGCAAAATGTTTTTTTGTTGGGTTTGAGCTGCTGAGGCATTATCATTGAGCATAGGGAGATTGCTCTCAAACATATGGAAGAAAACCTGTAGTCTAGAGCTGAGTCCTGCAGATTCAGAAATTCACTGGTTAGAAGGATAATCATCTGCTACAGCAGCAAAATGTCACTACAGATTAGAGTAGTAGTATTTACACTTTTAGTGAGAACACTTACCATGTTGGACCAGAGATTTAAACACTGCAGTGTGTCACTTGTAGGTCTGTGTCACTATATAGGTACCAGCTGAGCTTATAAGCCTAGGCAACAAGCTGCCATCCATAGAATCATAGAATCACCAGGTTGGAAGAGGCACACTGGATCATCGAGTCCAACCATTCCTATCAAACACTAAACCATGGCCCTCAGCACCTCGTCCACCTGTCCCTTAAACACCTCCAGGGAAGGTGAANGGCTAAATCCATAAGCATCAAGGATGTGATAAACATCTATCAAAACTCTCTTCCTTTGACCCTTAGTGTTTATCATGAAACTGCATTCATTTAAATAATATTACTACAGAACTACAAAAAAACCACAGACAAAAGAGATTATGCCTACGAAGAGTTCAAATTTTTTTTCCATTTTGAATTGAATCCTTTTCAGTTCACGTCCAATGTAAATATGAACATTATCAAATTGATCCATAGAACAAATTAAGATGAAACCCACTATAACCACAGTAATTTTATATTAGGGAGTTCAACAAATGTCACAAATAAATACAAGGAAATATGTTCAACAAAACGAGATATGATTACACGTCTGTTTAACCTTCATACTGAGTATTTCTCTCTTCATTAGCACTCCCAGAAGCATGTAGTTGATTTTCTCCATTGCCAGACCATCTACTTTCTTCATATATTTAGGTAGAGAAGTAAGTAGAAATCATTCAGTACACTGCAAACTTCAGGCCAATAATTTACCAGAAACTTCTAACTCTCTTCCTCTGAGTCTTTCTCTTTTTCTCAGTTTGAAAACTATATAGTATAGACGTAACTTAAGCTCTTTGCTTTAGTCCTTTTGTTGAACATAATAGTTATTCCTATCAAACATCTGTACCTTTCATTCCATTAATGGACTGAGACTATGGGCGAGCAACACTTTTCCATAGGGTGAAGCATCATTATCACACAGAAACCTATTTATTCATTTGCTATCACAGTCAACACCCCACTCCTACCCACCAGCTTCTTCGTGATCAACCGATTCACAGTTGGATCATATCTGTGCAACTGCTGACTGGGACACGAACTCCCTTCTCCTTCAGTGACAGACGCTTTTAGAACTCTGAAGTTTGGAGAAGGACACGACTGATGGGAACCAGATGGAAAAATCAGCAACATGCCCAGAGCATTTCTAATGATTCACAGATCACAGTTGGCAACTTGGCTTTGGAAAATGACAATAAACACATTATTGCAGGGTTTCTGTATCTCCTTATTTCATCAGTACTTCAGAACAGTGGAGTTCTTTTCAAAAAAATTTAGTTTTTGTACTAAACATCATTAAGCCAGGGTTCCCCAAACACCACAAATTTAAGACCATTAAATACATTTTCAGATGACTCAGGTTATTGTTATTGAGGTTGAAACGGATGTTTTGAATTTGCCAAAATGAGAAAGAAATCATCATACTTTTCTTCAGTATTGACCTTTGTATATGTATTACATTAAATAAATCAGGAGTACATAAATCGGAACCTGCAAATGGAATTTGGCACTGAATCAAATATCATCAAATTTCACTTCACTGTCAACTTCAAATGACTGAACAGTATTTGGGTATTTGTTTTAGTTGTATGCATTCATTTTATTTGACCTATTGCTTGGAATCCTGTGTATCAGGATCCATGGAAAGAAAGAGCTCCTTCAGAATAGTCCACAGCATGCTGATTATGGGACTCATCAGGGATCATGATTTATAATTCCACTTCAACACCTCAGCTGGATTCCCAAATTAACAAAAGACATTATTACATTTCTACAGGACTTCTACGATGGGAGAAGGCTTTGTTTAATAACATTTTGGCACTCTGGAATGTCTAGGATATGTCCATTATTTAGTCAGCCAGCCTATAAAAATTACATGACTTTTAACACACTTTTTAATTGCTTTTAATTATTAACATTTATACAGCTCTGAAAATGACAAAGTTTCTTAGCTGGAGACATGGTTAAATTTTTAATAGGACAGGAAAGCAAAGCACCACATCTCAGACTGTGGATTTAAAGCATACACAGTATTACATGCATGTGTATTTTTATGTATAATATTATCAATATAAATATGAAAAAAAATCTCTGTAAAATATATAAACATTAAATCATGTGTATATGTGTTTCCATGCATGTATCCTTAATGAAATCTCATGAATATGCTGTTCAGAAGGTAAAAAAGAGCTTAAGCTCAGAAGGCTTTTGGGCTCCACTGGATTGAACAAAACCAGCTGCACAGAGTTCTAAGAACCCTGTCTTATCACATCTTTGATTTGAGGAAGAAAATGGTGAGGCTGCTAGAGATGGTGTTGTAGCAAGCTTGTTCACTGCATATTGCTTAGGTCTAATGCAAAACACTCATTACAAAAAACCCTCTTACATGAAGTAAGTTATTTTATTAATGTGAAATGCCAGCTATTAATAACCTTGCCCATTTAAAAGCATTTCTCTCAAACAATTAGTTTCCTTTTTTTGTTTTTTTTTTTTTTAACTGCTCCCTCAAACTTTAACTACCTTACAATTCTACAATTCTAATCAGCACTGGAGATCATTAAACACAACATTTATTGTCCAAAGCAGATAAGTTGCACCTGTGCTCTCTTCTTATCTCTGTATGGCTCTGTTAGGACTTTTCCCCAAATTGCATTTTAACAACTTATCTAACTATATGCTAGATCTTCAAATGAATTCTATGCTTGTTCTGACTTTATTGACCTCAGAAAGCAAGGGTAGGTTAAGCATAGCACCATTCTTTATTAGCAAACTATGGGACTTTCTCTTATGCTTTTTGCCAGAAAATTGGAATTTTCCTAGTGGTGTCAGTTCCAGATCTTCCATATTATATGACCTGCTCATCTCAGATATAGACGTGTCTATAGGCATTTTTACTGGCACACAAACCTTTTACTGTCTGAAGTTTCCAAACACTTGTTTTCAAAAGCTCAGCTCTGTCTGTGCTGTTAACCCCCAAAAAGTACACAAGCCACAACACTGCTGAGGCTAATGTCATTAGGTTGCCAAAAGACACCTCAACTATAATACAGATTGACTCATATCTAAAAGCCAGCCAGCCAGTAATGCTGTTAAAACATCCCCACAGGCTTCTTGTTCCTTCTTTCCTAGACAATTGTTCACACAATTACAAAATAGTGGAAACAGCTTCAAGAAGAGTACTAGAAAGCAATGAAGATCATTTCCTACACTACCTGGATATAGACAAACCCAACTGCTTGTGCTCCATCCTTTCCCAAGCCACCTTTTCCCTGTGGTCACTCATAGAATNCTAATCTCTAGCCTAACCCTTCCCTGGTGGAGCTTGAGGCCATTCCCTCTCATCCTGTCCCCTGTCACTTGGGAGAAGAGGCCAGCTACCTCCTCTCCACAACCTCCTTTCAGGTAGTTATAGAGAGCAATGAGGTCTCCTCTCAGCCTCCTCTTCTCCAGGTTTCTCACTCACAACCACCTTTTCAAAAGGACATGTCACAATTTTGACCTCCCTCTTATTATATCCTGGATGAGCCCTGGATGAGCCTCAATCCCCTGAAAGGAATCTTAGGAGTATGTAAATCAAAGTCAGATAACCTTTAAAAGACTTAAACCAGTTTGCAGAGTCAGAACTACCCCTGAACTTTTAAGACATAAGAAACTATTTATCATTGGTAGATAATATGGAGAAGCTTGCTTCTCTCCTTAGTGAGAATTAGGAGGTGTCTTTCTTTAACAAAGGAGTGAGTCTCAGAATTATCCAGCTTTCAGGACTTAAAGGAAATGGAATAACTATGCAAGAAAAGTAGGAAAACTGACTTTGTTTCAGAGGAATGGAAAGAGAACAGCATCAATGCTGTGCTAGCAAGCAAGACTTTAGTTTCCTTCTGATACTTCAGAATAAAATCCACAAACAATATTTCTTGGTTCAAGCCCAAACAAAAACCCCCTTTTGTAACAACAAATGCAAAAGTCTATGTGCACCAGAGATGATCGACATGGCAAAATTACCTCCTGGATTAGTAAAGTTGGGTCAGCACATTAATTACATAATTAGAAATGCTCAGAATACATCTCGCCACTATTGTTACTTGTCCTATATTTCGGGTTCTTTTAACTGTTCTACATTGACTTCAGACTGAAGAGTTGCCGAATTTGCAAACTAGACAACTTATTTACAGAGAGAAATAAGAACAGATGCTCTTATGAGCACATATTTGTCAGCTTTCTTTATCTTATTTTCTTAGCCCTCCCTCCATAGCCTTGGTTTACATTTAAAAATCTGACAGGAGCAGGGCTTATTCCAGTAAACCAAATTACAGGTATTAATTAATGGTTCTCGCCTGTTTGCCAGCTCCTGCAAGCAGAAGGGTAGATAAAAATGTATTTACAGCAAAATTTAATTACCCATTTTCCAGCCATTGGCCTGCTGGCAGAAGTCTCCCAATGTAGTGCAGGATAGGACTTGGATTAGGAATTAATTTACTGTCAGCAATGATCTGCAATGTAATGGCTTAATCAAGTTTGCTGTGAAATTGGTAGGGAGCTCTGGAGCCTGATATTGCCCCAGAGCCTGCTGCATCTAAAGACAGGGTTCAGAGATCCATAACGTAATCATCATCCAGCAAATCCAAGATCTCTCCTGTAATCAGGAACTGCCCCTAGCAAGCTTACCTCTCACATTACAAAGTTGCAGCTCATGGGTTTGAAGTTCTGTGCATATATTTGGCTCTTTCCTCCTCTTCCAGCTAAATCTCCCAACTAACCTGTACTTGATGAACAGCAAGACTAACATGTAAGCACAGGCCAGTGCGTCACTAAAATGTGCTATCTGATTTTTCCAAATCATAATGCAAACACAGAAAACTGCTAAAACCAAGAGAAGATAGGTGGTAACACACAGATTTTTTTTTTTTTGCTCAATTCAGAATTCTCCCTGAAGTGGGCAGTATGATTAGAGTTCTTTCTACAGGAGCACAGCTGTAGATGGAAAGAAGAGATTAAGGCTCTGGAAATCACAATTAAGATAAAATGAGATATGAACCGGGCCTTTTGTTTGTAATTTTTTGAAATTTTAAAGATCATTATTATCTTAAAAAATAAAATCAATCCACATTTTCTGTTGATGACAACTGACAGAATAAAAAAAATTGCTGAAACAGAAAATGTTATTTCATAAACAGTGGAATAAAAACTATTCTCTTGAGCTTTCAAAGCCATATGCTATTGTCCTCAGAGGCTCCAACCTTTTAAAAAAAATATGAATAAGTTTCTCACCTGGGGTGTTTAGGTTCGGCTGAAACATCCCATACTGTTGGCAAATTATCATAGGTTGATAAAATATCATGGGAGAAACTCCTAGAAGTGCTTTGAACACCACACTGTCACAGCACCTTACCTGTTTTACTAATTTTTCCCTACTAAGACAATGAATCATCCTTGTGCCTCTCATTCTGTCACTCACCCATATTTACATCACATCTGACACAATGCTACTGGTACATCCAAAGGTTTCTTTTTACAGCACTGAGGACTGCTTTTTATATTCTTTTCCTTCTTTTGGGTTTTTTTTTGGTTCTTCCCCCCCTTTTTTTCTTTTTTCCCCTTTTTCTTCCCTCTCCTTTAAAAAAAATAACCTTAAAACTTTTCCCCTTTGTTTATTCTCAGCATAACACACAATACATCTAAAGAAGCACCACACCACTATGTGAAATGACACGTTGCATGCAGAATTTAAGAAACATGGATGCAGAAAATGAACATGAATAGATTCAGAACTGTATGCACAAGAACATTATGCAGCCCTACATCTTCACCAAAAGCTGATATATATGCACGTGTGGTGGACAAGCATACTCCCTGTTCAGAGTTAAATAAAACTTCTGGGTTAAAAATGATTAAACTTATGTGTAAGTGAATATCTAGCACACATCTGAAAAAGGCAAAGCTAAAGCTGATTGAATTGCTCATATCAAGAAAAACTGTAGCTAATAGCCCACTCTTGTACTGGTATTTAGGTTAATGAGTACGCTGTTGTCAGAACTCACAGGCACCAAAGGTAAAGCAATCAGAAATCTGGAACTCTAAACCAGTTCCCCCCAAAATGCACAGACGTGATTAAACTATCTTAAATGTAACACTGTGGTGGGATGTTTGAGCAGCAATCACTTGTATAGTGTAATTGTTTAAATATCGGAAGTAAGCTGAAGAGATGAAGGCGGCATCTCCATAGAGAATAAAAAGCCAAAGCCTTATATCATAGCTTCTCATTCCTAATAAGTCCCTGCTGTAGTAAATATTTCTCAATTGAGTTTACATAGAATATATAAATTGACAGTAAATCCTTTAATGAGTGTGTTGAGAATACTGCAACACGGACTTGGACATCCAGAAAAGTCTCATTAAGCGTTTAACCACATATATTCTAAAAGTAAGAAGTTACAAGAAAATTAGTGTGTCTGCACCTGAATTAAAAAGGCTAAATATGCTTCATTTGTAAGAACTAAGCTTTAACCCTCTAGCCTCACATCCACTCAACTGAATTATCAGTTAATATTGATTACCTTAAGATGTGTATAGATCACTGGGCTTGTGATACATCATTGATTCACCTTCCCTGGAGGTGCTTAAGTCACGAGTAGACGAGGTCCTGAGGGACATGGTTTAGTGTTTGGTGGGAGTGGTTGGACTCGATGATCCGATGGGTCTCTTCCAACCCGGTGATTCTGTGTGATTCTGTGATTTTCTTAAGAAATGCATTGTTGCTGTATGTTCTACAACCCTGCTTTGTTTAGTTGTCTGCAATGAAATGTCTCTCATAGCATGAAAACTTCTTCTGAAGAAAGAAAATTCTACTTTAGAGGATCCTTGCACATTCTCTTTTAAAGTCTATGAGACATATATTACAAGGATATGTCGTGAAATATTACCGCATTCATTCTCTGAACCTTAAACATGGGCCTGCCTCGAAAGTCAGCTGAGAATATAGTTCAGCTCTTCAGCGTCTTAACAAATAAGTTTAGGCTTCCCCAAGAAAGCAGAATGTTCATTCACAAAAAATAGCAAAAGTCTCTTTTACAGCATTGCATCTTTTCTCTGTCAACACAATGTGCTAGGATGGTTATGCATATCCAGAAACTGCAAATTACCAGAACACATATACAGATCTCAGAGCATGCAGTGATGATGGCAATTACCATACTAGTGGTTTTCAGTTGTTACAGTTGTTCTAATAATTATCTCCCTGCCCGTTACGGAACGAATTAGAAACATCAGCGCCTAATTTCTAAACTTCCCTTTCTTATCCCTGATGGCACTTAAGGCCTAAAAGTCATCATGCCTAAAAGTTCTCTCCACACATCACAACGTCAGCGCCTGATCTAAACCCAGTTTCTTTTCTCAAACATCAACAACTTGGTTCATTTCTCTCCACAGTAGGGTGCCCAGCATCACATGCCTGCTCTATTGCCACAGGTCATTTTTTTCACCCTATCACAACAGGAAACTGGGTGTTTTCAAACCATAAAGTTTTCTGGACCTCAATCTGAATTTTTAAACTGCCAACTATTTAAATACAATTTACACTCTCTCAAATAAAGTTACACCATGATGGATTTCCTTTCAACACAAGAGAGTGGCAGATACAAGGCTTTGTTTTGTAAATTCAGAAGAGAATTTTCCTTCTGTGCAATCTTCTTTGAATGTACACCCTGAATTCATTCCTAAACAGCTGCAGAGGGCTAGCTGCTAAGAGCAAGCAATGGCAAAGCCCGCCCCCATCTCAAGTGGGAAGCGAGGCTGCAAACCATCAAAATGCCAAAGGCACAAAATAGCTTGTCCCAATTTCTTCTTGTTATTTTGGTACACTTTATAAAAAAGCCAACATCACATAACTCATTAATCATAACCTTTCAAAAGCGTTTTCCTTTCCCCCAAACTGTTAAAATGGAGTAGAAATGCAGACAAAGTTCTAATAAACCTATTTTTAGCCTTTGTCACACAGAGAACATCATCAGGAGTCTCATCTTTCTATTAATGCAAATGTATTTAAGCAGTCACTGCAGGAAACTTTAAAATATGCTAATCACTGATTCTTTGGACTCCTATTTCTAACGTCTTTGCTGATGTGTACATATCACAGATGGGCTAAGTAAAGGGAACACCGTCATTTAAAGTGTCAATAGGTATTCACAGCTCCATGAAGTGACAACCATATGTATAATTTATTGCCATATTTATATATTTCATAAATTTCCACATTCAACCTCCTTTTAGTACGCAATATTCTCATTTTCTGGTGTCTGGGCTGAATTGCCACAGTGTGTTATAAATGGAAATGCTTTTGATAATCACATGCACTGTTTTTCTTTTTAAAGTGATTCGGTGCTGATGAAAGGGGCCAGATTGGCGGCCTTGCAGATTGGAGTTCCCTGTTAATCCACAAAGAAAACAAGGCACGGTCAGGGCAGTAGCTGGGCCGGCTTCTTTCCAGCCCATCTCCATTTAAATCCGTAAGAGAAAAAGAAAAACAACAACATACACATCGTATCTCTAAGTCACAGTCTGACTCTGCCTGCTCATATCCTTGGCCTTGCTTTTATTTACACTAGCAGAGAAAGTAATCAAGGAAAGCAACGCACTTCTGGGATTGGACTGCTGCCTATGAGCTGTTCTGTAGTGCACATTTAAATCCAGCAGCACACATCACTCTTAAGACAGCACATGCATCTTTAGTGTGTAGTTAAAAAGACTACAATGATTTTGTCATGTTTATGGAGGTTTGTAGTGATAGGACGATGAGCAATGGGTATAAGCTGGAGAGGGGCAGATTTAGACTAGACTGAGGGACATGGTTTAGTGTTTGATAGGAAAGGTTGAACTCGATGATCCTGTGGGTCTCTTCCAACCTGGTGATTCTATGATTCTATGATAAGAAAGAATGTCTTCACTCTGAGGGTGATGAGACACTGGCCCAGGTTGCCCAGGGAAGCTGTGGCTGCCCCATCCCTGGAGGTGTTCAAGGCCAGGTTGGATGGGCCTTCGGCAGCCTGATCTAGAGGGAGGTGTCCTAGACCATGGAACTGGATGGGCTTTAAGGCCCCTTGCAAACCAAACTAGTCTATGATTCTTATAAAGCATTGAGGTAAAGTTACTGGGTTAAGATCCAGTAAGTTTGCTTCAGCAATCCTTTTCTGAAAGCAAGTGGTTCTCATCTACTGAGCGTTCCATTAGCAATGACAGATATTTTCTCTAGAATGTTGCTATGATAAAGACAAACCAACTCAAGATAGCTGTATGTAACTCTCAATTTGGTCACTATTACTTATGAAAATGAATATATATTTCATTAGGAATGTGACCAAAATATTGGAAAATATTGTTTTGGATTTAACTTATCTACCACATAGTGCAGAGCAGCAAGCACCACACCTGAAAGACAAGGCTGAGACAGTTGTCCAAACCACCTGTTAACTCCTAGTCTATAAAACTGAAGTAGAAATTCAATGAAGATCCCTTTTTAATAGCACACAAACATGTCAGTAATTAGGGGGAGAATGCGTTAGCATAGAATAAACAAATAAAACCACAGGATTTTAAAATACCAAAAGTAGTTCAGCCAGAGTACTTCAAAAAGAGCAACATGGCTTAGTCATATGGCTACATGGACACAACAGGGTGATATGGCCAGAAACAAGAGCATTTTGTTATCTGATGATAGCAACGAGTCCAACAGCTTCCACAGGCGTTTGCAAGTAAAATCCTGCCTGCCCACTGTGAACTAAGGAATTGTTATTAAAGAGATAGTGGGTCATCTCCTTCTTACCAGGTATCCATTTACATAGATGTTTTCTTAACTCAACATTTCATAAATAATATTAGCCTTCTATTTTTGTAAAAGAGCAAATCCCACTGAAATGAATCTTCTGGTCTTCTTGGGAAGCACTGGTTCTGTCTAGAATTTCATTTTATCTTCAAATAACTGACAAGATTAAGAGTACATTTCAAGTGTTTCCATTCTTTTTTTTTTCTGCAAGTGAAGATGTCTATCCCATTTTTCTGGAATTTAAACTGTTCTAAATGATCTGCAAATCTTCATGCCAACTACACAAAACATGCCCTTTACTGCTAAAGAAGGAATGAAAAAGTTTGAAAATATGTTCATGAGTGGGTTTAATGTAGTGTGCTTTGCTTTAATTCATATTCTGTTCCTTTCTTTATGACTATGTATTTCATGCATCCTAAAAACCCACATAGAGGAACAGTTAAACTGTATTTGACTTGCTAAAATAAATAGTCTCAATTGCATCTTGGAGAACATGCACTCAAACCAAGATACTTTTGGCTCCATAGGAGTATATTTTTAAAATGCGTTGCTAGTTATTTATACAGCTCATTATCTCCTTGCTATGCTGAGCACAATGAATTTCCCATGTCCACCCACTGCCTCTCAGGTAACAATGAACTAATGGTTTGAATGTGGCTGTAAGTATTTCTTTTTTAAGGAGGAAGAAAATTAATCAGTGCAGCTACTGATTAAAAAGGAACTGAATTTTCCGGGAAAATTCAAGGAAAAATCAGGGAAAATTCAGGGAAATAATAGTAAAAAAAAAAAAAAAAGGTCCACTATAATTAGATTTGAGAAGCAAGGCACTTATGTTGCAACTTTGCCCCAAATACAGAAAATCACCTATCAAGGTTTCTTCAAGAGCAATGCAGGCACCTTATGACAGCTGCATGCATAAGGGAAGAAAGAGTGAGAGAACATCCTAAGTGATAACTGCTCCAAACTGTTCACTTTAACCAATGCAGTTTATCTCTGGTCCATCAAAATAAAACAAGCCACACCCAAATGATATCCCAGTACTGGTAAATTAAAACTCAAGACAGAATCAGAGAACCATAGAATCATAGAATAGTTTGGGTTGGAAGGGACCTTAAAGATCATCCAGTTCCACCCCTGTCATGGGCAGGGACACCTCCCACTGGATCAGGGGCTCCAAGCCCCATCCAACCTGGCCTTGAACACCTCCAGGGATGGGGCAGCTGCAGCTTCCCTGGGCAACCTGGACCAGGGCCTCCCCACTCTTCATCATGAAGAAATTCTTCCTTATGTCTAGGCTAAATCTGCCAGTTTACATCCATTCTCCCTTGTCCTCTCACTACAAGCCTTTGTAAAAAGTCCCTCCCCAGCTTTCTTGCAGCCCCTTCACTTAACTCACTTCTGAATTTAGTAGTAGCAGCACGAACCTTTAAGATTTTAGTACAGGGGTTAAGTTTAAGGCTTATATCACCTGAATACTTTGTCTCCAACCAATTTACTAGACAAGAAGCCTTACAAATAAAGCTACTACAAAATTCTGCAGTCTGATTCATTAGGACAAAAGTTATTTAAATCATGTTCTCTCCACAGACATACTATTTTGTCTTAAAGATGATTAAACAAGAGGCAAATGTAATTAGGATAGCATAAAGGATAAGCAAAAAAATCAATCTCATCATGTGTTTCAGAAAAATGAAGTAATAAATCACCTTGCTCTGTAAGCCTTTTGTTTTGCTGTAACTGATAATGTGTTGAGATTCTTTAGCGTTCTTGTCTGATACAGCATTACATTTGTTGAGGCAATTTAGAAGGAAACTGGGACCTAACAACAGACAGTACATTTTGGAGAAAGATAATAAATACAGTTATGGCTTATGCAGATGGCCTCCTATCAGACAGCAATGAACAGAACACCCGCTAGTGAGATTTATGAAAATATAGACTACATCCATAAAGACAAAATCACAGTTTAAAATAAAACATTTACACTGTCTCTTAAACAGTCTCCCAACTGGTATCCCAGGTTCAGAAAAATAACTGTTTTAGGAAAAGTGGAACCTTTGAAGGTTTGCATCACTGCCTCTTTGTTGGTTGGATGCAAATAAATCACAGAGTACAAAATGGAACAAGAAAAACCATGCCCTGGGAATAAGAAAATCTGCATTCAGTTCCTATATCAAACTTTGATTTTCTTTAGATATTAATTAGCTCATTTGTTCCATCTCTTATAGAGCAATGGAGAAAAGAATGTTTCATTGCTCTTGTCTCTTTAGACCACATTCACTGCTTAGTTACTTCAGTTACAGATCATTTAAGGATCCTGTTCCTCTCCTGACCCATCCCGACTATTGTTCTGATTAGCCCACAAAGAGAAAAGAGATGGAAACAAGGGTGGTTTTACTAAAAGCTCACATTTGAGTCAACAATCTTTTTAAACTGAGGGAGTAAGAATATTCTGTTCTAGGAAAGAAAGAAGAAAGTCCAAGCTGCTTTCATGGCTACTAATTTAAGCCAGTTTTATGCTGGACATGTCTCATTGCTTAGGGCAACATTTACTGCTTTTCACTCATTCAGGAATGTAACAGTGTGCTTGAACTCTGATTTTAAAAATATCTTTTTTAAAGACCACACGAAGATCTATTTTTGATGGAAGCTCTCTTCACAGACTGCAGATAGGAAGAGCTTTTGCTATACTGGCACTGTATTAAAAATCTCACAACAAAACTCTACATTTACACAAGTGATAGTTAATCTAGAAAATATAATCGGAAATGGAAGGTTATATAAGTTTTCTTCTCCATTGATACGGAGAAGAAAAATGATGGAATTGTAAAGGGAAATAAGGTATTAAAAATAGCTCATTGGCACTCAGTGCCATATGTTTAAAAATGCTCAAAAAGAGATCAAAAATGGTAAAAATTCAAATACATTATGATTACCTTCATCATTTAGCAAAATCCAGATTCTGGTTTTGGCCATGGATATTGTTGCTCTTGTTGATATAAATCTCACCCATGTACAGGGCTCAGCAAAGACAGTTAACCATAAGTTTCTTTCATAGAATTAGCCACCTAGGCTAAACAGCAGGCATCATGTCAGACGCATTCATGGTTTTGCTGTTATACTGATATCTATCCAGCCTCATTGTTCTGCCACCATTAAGAGGCTGCAAACCATCTCTGAAGAGCAAGCAATGCTCAAAATATTTACAAATTCAAAGCATCGTCTTTAAGTCTGTTTTTTTGGCTACTATCGCAGACATCTAGGGCTCTGGCTTCAGGAGACAATGAATTCAAGCAAATGGCTGGGAAGGATGGCAGATCCCTGCTTTGCATAGAGGTAAAAAGGTTTAAACGGAGCAGTGTGTATTTTAGAGAAAACCGCGTATTGCAAAAGACTGAAGTCATTACAGTTTTTCCATCATCAACATGTGACAGAGGGCTGTATCTCAGCGAACTGCTGTTGTTATAGAAACTCTGCTAGACACGTTGCTGCTACCGTGAAAGTGGCAATATACTTGCACTAATGTCCTTTTTATCAACCTCGGTTCAAAATTCAGAGCACTTTAATTTACAATCAGGGAGCTGCACGGCACTCGCTGCAGTGTCAAATGCTGCTGTTGCCTGGAAACCAACAGGTAACTGGTGCAAGTCTGATTCATTTATGTACACGGAAAGCTAATGACAGAAGAGGAAGAGAACGTTTGCCTGTAGGTAACAAATTTGGTCTCTATTTACTAAAATACAGGATTTTCCTGTGAAATCACTGCAGAAACATATCATACAAGAATGAAAAACTGCACTTACTTACTCTGTTCTTCTGTGTAAATGATTAAAAGTTATTGGTACAGATACAGCTGTGGCAATTAATTAAAAATGAAATAGGAGTCAACTGTAAGTTAAAATTTAGCCCTGAAGTACTGTAACTACAGCATGAAAGAAATGTTATTTAATATTTTCTTAGTAAATTTAAATCCTGGCACCAGAGTATTTATCGCTCTCACTATCTATACTGCAATACTATGTAAACAATAGTGTTTTAAATAGAAGCTGGTTCAGGAGTCTAAAGTTTACTCTTTATCCAGAAGGCTGCTAGTGCCCAGCAACCCTTTAGGCTTCTTGTGTTCCCCTTAAATATTGACAAACCCAGCGATGAGAATAGACTCTAAATGCACTCAACGACACAGTCCACACCCGACTGAAATGAGCTGCTGCAAATAATTATTTGTCTGTTCTCTTCTCAAGACTCTAATCCAAATCCCTGGTTTTTGTTTTCCAGCACAGCTTTATGCTTCTCGAAAGCTTGAATTATTTGTGTGGATGAAATGCATGGCACAATTCCCACTAATTTCAAAAGCTTTCCATTTTTGCCTCTTGTTGGTCTTCTGTGCATGCACTGAGTCTGGGGCTACAAACAAGCACACAATTTCTCAAATGCCTTCTGGTAAGGAAGCTTCTACATGCATTAGAATATTGACTTAATTTTTTTTTTTTACCAGAAATGTCTTTCACCAGACCTTAACATTCAGTTCACATCACAGCTATGTAATTATTCTTTTCAGAAACATAGATGCAAAGAAGGCATTAACAGCCATTCAAAATACCACATTTATGCACTTTTCTCTTGTCATATTAAATATAATTACTTCTGATGCAATCAAACGCGTAGCCTTCAAACGGATAAATCCAGCATCAAATTTAGAACCTCAAGCTTCAAATATCAGGCTCTTAAAGCAAAGCCTTAAGCCTTTACTTTCAGTTCAGTGAGGTACAATGCAAGAATGGTAAGAACATTAGGGTCAAAAATGGTATCTTTTAATGAATTTTGTTTAAATTATTGTTAGTTCTTGGTTGCGAAGTGCTTTGAAGATGAAAGGTGATATCTGAAATGTTATAAAACAGTCACCAAGAGATGTGGATCAAGTAAATGACCAACATACACGCTCCTCAGAACTCATTAGAATTGGAAAACAAATCACTGTATCCTATTTTTCATAATACCTGCCAGTCCTGAAGCATCTAAAAGACTTACAAGTGTGCATATGTTCCTCACACAGATAGGGACATACATACGTTTAGGCTGGCACAATAACTACCTTTTACAATGGGAGAGTATACAGTAATAGCAAATATTCATACTTGCCAGTCTAGTTATAGGATTGAGTTTTGTTTAAATGCAGGGTCAGCCTCAATTATGCAACAATGAATTGCAATCAACTCTACATAGAGTACAAAAACTGTGTTAACAGGTACAAGGAATGCTTATAGAATAAAGCTTAATAAGCAGTTCCTCTGCACCTTATACATCAAAAGTAATCCAGTACAGAATCACAGAATCACAGAATCACAGAATCACCGGGTTGGAAGAGACCTATCGGATCATCGAGTCCAACCATTCCCACCAAACACTAAACCATGTCCATCAGGACCTCGTCTACTCGTGCCTTAAACACCTCCAGGGAAGGCGAAACAACCACCTCCCTGGGCAGCATATTCCAATGCCTAATGACCCTTTCCGTAAAAAACTTCCTCCTAATCTCTAGCCTAAATCTCCCCTGGCAGAGCTTGAGGCCATTCCCCCTCGTTCTGTCCCCTGTCACTTGGGAGAAATTCTCTATAGAATCTAAGAACATTACCGTAACCATTAAGACAGCTGAAAGAAAGACACCATACGACACTAAACACAATTGCAGTATTCCCTGATGCACATTTTTTAAGAAACAATGAGTTTGAATTTATTATAATAGCATGTAAGGAGAGGTATAGACAATCAATAAGAATAAATAATTATAAATACATAAATAAACAAATAAATAACTCTCTGCTTTCACCAGTTGAGGCTTTCATCTCACCCAGAAGGCGATGCTACAACCTCTCTGCAAAATGCCCTGGTGTTTCACCACCCAAATTTTAAAGATTAATTGCTAGGATTTGTTTCTGCTGGCAGTAGCATGAGCTGCAGTCACCTGCCCATTGCTCCTCCCCGTAAGCATGCTATATTTTCCAAATGTGCTGCCTCAACTGCTTCTGCAGCTGTGGACGGAACCGCATGAGGAACTGATCTGTGCTAAAAATAATTACGGGGTGGGCAGAGGGAGAAGTGGTTTGATTAAGCAGGCACTGCTCTGAAAAGGACAACCGTGAAATTATGGCTTAGCTATCCTGGGCAACTGGCAAGTTTTTAGAGGATAACCCTGTATACAGTAGATTTCCTCCTCTACCCTCCAGACTGCATTTCCTACTCAAAATTGATGCAAAAATTCAAATCATAGAATCATAGAATCATAGAATCACCAGGTTGGAAAAGACCCACTAGATCATCAAGTCCAACCATTCCCACCAATCTCTAAACCGTGCCTCTCAGTACCTCATCCACCCGCACCTTAAACACCTCCAGGGAAGGTAAGTCAACCCCCTTCCCTGGGCAGCCTGTTCCACTGCCTAATGACCCTTTCTGTGAGGAATTTTTTCCTTATGTCAAGCCTGAACCTCCCCCTGGCAGAGCTTGANTGGGGTCAAGTCAAGATAATCAGTTCAATCTAGTTTCTCCAAAAACTTCCAAAAGCTTGTCTTCCTTCTTCTCAGTATTGCTCTTATTACAAGTTAAAAAAAATAAATCACATCCATTATACTTCCAGAGTCTAAGAAGTAGTAAATTCCTTTGTATAAGGAAAGCAAAAGCAGATAAAACAGCTGTTAATTACAGGACATAAAATGTAGTGTTTCATCAGCAACTCTGATTTTAAAAAGAAACAAATTTTTCTGTTTATGTATTCAAATGTCTTTGTACTTAAGTGAAAACATTTTATCTAAAAGGGAGCATTCAAGGCACCTCTTTGGCACACATATTCCCCTCTGGAAGTTGCCTTCAGGTAAGCAAACATTATCCTATGGGGTTTGTATTTGATAAACCCTTTTAAAAGGTTCTTTGAATGCAATAGGTGCCTAAAAATCAGAACACATGCAACCACATAGAATTCCAAATGGAAAAAAACTGCTATCATTCAGAATCGAGTGTCAGGAGGTACACAGTGAGATTGGAATGTGCATAGAATAACCATAAAGCACTGCCTCCTGCACTTTTGTGTTCATGCATCTAGAAGAAAGCATTGGAATTACTATTTGTGTCACATTTTGGTTTATCAAACTCTCATTTCATACTTTCATTACTTGTGTCCCAAGTATACATGTATATTATTTAAGTACTACTAGTGTTTTACAAGATTCTAAGAAAACAATACAAAATCTATTGCTATAAAGATCATGGAGTCAAATCCTTCTTCTCCCAAACACACCCCTCAGAAAACTCCAGCTCACTGCATACAAAATCACCAACCAAATAAACAAAAGCAGCAGCTTGGACTGCAAAACTAGCCTTCTCTTTAAATTCAGCAGTTGCCACAAAATAGTAAAAGTAAAGTCAGTACTTACCAAACACTGCCAGTGATGATGCTCTTGATTTAAGGTGGTGACATGAGACTTAGAAATCTGGGTTTCTTCTAAAAACTGGGTCTGATCAAATATTTTCTGTGATGTTGCAGGCTGCAGACATGATGGATCATTTCCAAACTGTGTAGAATAAAACAAGTCAAGTGACCACATTGTTAAAACTGCATTTGTACTAGCTGACTAGCGCTTGCTCTTCCTGCAACACATCACGTTTCATTAACATGACTTTCATTCCATGTGTCCCCAAAAGCTGTTTGAAAGTGATGGTTAAATGCACATTGCATACAACAGAAGCCAAACGAATAAATTGAGCTTTGCTGAATAAACATTTTGTCAGGGCAGGCAACAACACCAAAGTCCAACATAAACCTCCAAAAGAAGATTTAAATACTGTGGTCATTGTTCCCTTGAAAGAAATTAATTTCAGAAGGTAAATGATAAAATTCAGTGTCAATATTTTCTCTACAAAATGTAGGGACATAGAATCAAGCAGAAACATCCTGACTAAGATTTATCATTAGACTCTGCAAGTTAGTCAGATATAAACAACAATGTTCCAGCACAGATTATACAAACTACTATTAGAAATCCTGTTTGGTTGGGTTTTTTTGCCAGCTCACTCACACAACTCAGTGCTCTCTGGCTTAAGGGAGATCAGAAAGTTTGATTTCAAATTTGTTTTGATGGAGTCAGCAACATCAACATTCTCAGATTCCCTTTTAAAGAAGGTTTGGAAACAACGGCCTCAAATACATTTTCATGTAACTGCAATTTGAAATACACGTGTTTCTGAGGAACCTTAAAAGATCCTGAATTTGAGATAGTTCAAATATACTAAATCTTTCGCTTAGAATTTCCTTTTCTGGGCAACAATCAAACACCATTTTAAAAATGTCTCAATAGAGACCAAAAATTATTGAGATAGGCATAACCCAAAGTTACTGACACCAACAGAACAACTCCCACTGATCTTTGGGTAAGACCGTAATTGTTTAGAGTTTAGCTTTGTAACCCAAGAAGAGATCCAATAAACCAGTTCTCCCCTCAGGTAAAATTAGCTTCCTCTCCTTACATTCTAATATCAATTTTAAAACAACCTACAGCCAGTGAGAATCATATGCACTGGAAGCTGCTTCAGGAAACATGAAAGATGGTGAAAAATATTTTAAAAATAAAAACAAGGATTTAAAAAATAATGTAACATAGCATCAGCACTGTGGCAGTTTTAAATGAATCGAAGTTTGATGTGAAGTCTAGAATTTAACTTGTTCTTCTGATTCCCAGATGCCGCGTAGCAAATCACTGAGATGGTTACATATAAAGTTATCTGTTTGACTATTCACTTTATGGACGGTAATGAACAGGTGGTAGTTTCCACTACAAAAGGATCAGATCTAGGTCTGTTGAAAAAACTATGCTTTTTTAAGACTTAATTTACAAGGCTATAATTCAGGCGATAGAATGATTTGACTTGAAGGGCAGCATGCGGATATCTGCAAGAAAGAAACCTTCACCAGCATGGTTAAATCCCCTCTAAAACTGCGATTTGAAACTTCCAAAAGATGCATAAAATGAAGCATTTGAGCAGTGTGTGGGGTCAGCAGATTTATATGCCCATTTACAAGCCATCTTTCAAATTAAAACATATACAGTGCTTTACTCCTCACATATATGCATTGGAAAGGCTGAGTGTTCAACACTTTTACACGACCGATTAAACAAACAGAAGAAATACAAATGTAAAGATATTATTTTTTAAAAAAAATTCACACTTTTAAGACTAAATACAAAAGATGAAGCATTCTGAGCAGCTCATTTGCTCACCTGTGCTTTTATACTCTATCTTGCCAGTTAACCAGGAGTCTAATCTGATTTCTCAATGAGATTTCTAGGCAGGACTATAGCACAAACCACAAATAAATAAATAAACAGCGTAGCTACAGTGCACCTGTAAGTATTTAATAATACAGAGTATTATGTTTATGATTATTCATTTCCTCATATAAACATTACACTCAGCAGATAACTTTCTGGCTTCCTTTGAAGGGAGTCATCTATTTAAATCGTGTTTCATGGAGATCAGTTTCTCTAATCTGTTAAATGTTTTTACGTCTGCGAATGAAAAGATTTACTGATCCCGGGTCCTCAGCCCCCTTGTTGACCTTTCCATAATTATTGTTTTAATAAATTTTACCATGGCACAGCTGATAACAAACATTTTAATCTCCCTCTAGTATTTTACTAGTTTGAAGCCTCCATAAGCTGCCAGTATGAGATATACTCCTGCAGAAAACCCAGGGTGTTTTGCAGCTAATTTCCTTAAGAACTTTTTCTGTGTCATCACTTTTGCACAAAGTCTTCACAGCTCTGAACCATATGCTCTATCTTCACATGCTTTTTTTTTTTTTGCAATATTCAGGTCAAAATAATCGTGTGCGAAAACGAGTGAGGTCTTGAAAGAACAGTTTTAGAAGTAAAAGGTGTTGGAACCACAGCTGTGAAACAGTCGGGCACCTTTCCATAATATTTTATTCAGGTTGCATTTCAAAAGCTAGAAGATACATTCTGTGAGTAGAAAGATCTGCTCATTAAGCTCAGCAAATCAAATTCAGGTGAGCCGCCCTCTTTCCAGAAATGGCTTTGGTTCAGCTACACTGCAGGAGGGTAAGGAAGAATTTCAGAAGCACTTGAACACCATCCCCACAGTCGAGCGTGCTCGGGATCCAACACCCTACACTGTGAGATCAAGCAGGGCGAGCATGACAACAGCCTCTTTTGCCCCGTAAACAGCACTTAGATCTTGTCCTGTCTACATCCTCTTAAAAACTATCGAGGTGTTGATTGGCTCTGTTCAGCCAACAGTTCCACCTTTCACCCCTCAATAGCCGCATTTTCACATAAGCATCTCTATGCTTCTTCCTTACGCCCAAGAAAAGCTTCGCAATGAGCATTTGCTAAAGGCACCTGACTGTCCTCCTTAAAATTCTCAGTTGCTGCAGAACCTATGAAAACTAAGTAATATTCAGCCAGGTGACACACCAAGGTTACTCTCACCCCCACCAGCGCTGTTCCACGACTTCCTCCCACTCTCTTTTCGTGTCTTATTAATTTTACATCACTGCTGATCTGCGAACTTCACAGAGATATCACTCCTGCAGTCACATGGACGTAGGACAACGTTCTCTGGGAGTCTGAGTTCGTGCTACAAGACATAACGCAGCAACAGAGAAGAGCTGACATATTTATTGGCCTCGGTAGAAGATAAGCGTGAATAAGTTCTTCCAAAGACTTGGAAACTCATCTTTGTCCCTAAAATGGAATTCTAAAAATAACTCTGGATAGTGCGCCTCCACACACTAAATGGCAAGGCATATGAATTGCATCCTATATGCACAAGCTAAATATCAGAGGTTATTGACTAACAGATTGTTCAGAGTTAATGACAGATACTTCCACTCATACCCCCACATTTCCACCTATTTTTAAATATCTTTACTTACATAATGCTTGATGTCTTCATCAGCACGAATCTGATTCTGATAACAACATCAAAGCTGTGCTTGTGGGACATGGGAAATCACACTGAAAAGCAGGCACCCTCACATTTCTGCTAGGCTTGGACCGGGAAGCACAGGAGCTTTTATTTATTTATGAGTTTCCTGAGAAAAACTAGTGGTTGCTTTGTGTCAGCTGAATAGGATCGTAATTCAATCTGCATTGGAACCTGTTTATCTGAACAACTTGTTACGTTGCAAGCTGACTGCTGAAGAACTCTGTTTCATAATAACAAGGCCTTTTGTTAGGGAAAGATGTTTTGAGAAGTTACTTTATGTAGCATGAGTTTATCAAAGTTTGCTTCTGAGAGGCAACGTTATTTCTTAAAAACACAGACAAATGAAGCGAAAGACGTTCATACCTGTAACAGTATCATTTTGCCACAAGGACCGTGTCAATATGCACTAGGATGTTTTATGGGTACAGGCCTCGAAAATGCAAGCTCACGGCTGCGGGGACACTAAAACAGGAGAGTTTCTAAATTGTTCACGGCTTGGTATCCAAGCACAGGATTTGCAATCAGCTCTTCAAACAGACCTGTTGCAATTCCCCTGAAATTCTAGACTTTCCAAAGGGCTACGTGAGTGTAAACATCAAGGAGTCAACTGGAGTTTCACAAGTCTGCATGTCTGCTATTTATGGTGCTACTATAAATCCAGTTAAGAAATGGCCTCTTGATGCCACATACTTATGATAATATAGAGGTTTCACCCTGGAAAGTTCCGGTTAACAGAAACAGCAACAATAGTTTCCTCTTTAAAAACACATCTTTTTTTCCGGAGATCCCTGCTACAGCACGCACGATACAAAAGTCAGATCAAGAAATGAATCATTCTAGGAAACTTGCCTAGGAGGCAAAGCACACCAGGTCAAGTGACAGACTAAAGTCACTGCTGGCTACTGCTTAATGGCTCTGTTTGGAGCCAAAAGAGCACATGAATGATTTACAAAGGAAGAAGAACGCAGAGGAGTTGCTCTCATAATGGCAAATAGGTCTGGTTTAACATTCATTTTGACAGCACTGCCATAAGGGACAAATACAAAAATCTAGGTGCTGAGTTAGGGTGTGTGCAGTCCTTCACAGTTTTTTTTTTTTTTTAAGAATGGCTGCTTTTAAGTTTCATCCTCTGATTTGGGACTTAGATATTTTGGTATTTTCATTCTAATTTTAAACCAAGACTTATTTCTGGCACAGAAAAGAGATAAAGAAACATTCCAGCTTCTTGTCTGCCCCACCGTCTATAGCTCTGCACTGTATAAAATGCTAGTTTACCACTCTGCACTTGACAGCAGTTTGAAATAGAATCTATTTCACAACAGCGATTCCAGTTTACCTCTGGGCCCACAGGAGGTATAAATTTTTGAGGATGGGCACCACTTCAGTTCACAAGAGAAGTATGGTAGACATGGTCTTGCACACTGTATTACAGCTACACCACCAAGAGATTCTTGCTAAATGAACAAGGAACTTCTCAAGACAGATAACATGAAAACAGATTAAAGATGAAACAGATAAAAGGTTATAAAAGATGAATGAGGAGATGAAAATACATTTACTCTACTTAAATAAATCTAAGTAGACTCTCTGCCTGTATTCAAGTGACTGGCTATAGGGACTTTCCTAAAAAACATTTGTTTAGGGATTTGCCTTCCAAAATTTCCTGTCCTTCATTAAATTAATTTAGCAGTTGATCTTTCTGCAAGTATTCCGGCAATCTTAACTGATTTATTATTCTTCATGGAGTTATAGAATCATTCTTCCTTAGCTCATCCCTATGCAAAACATTTTGCTTGTAGTTATTAATGAGATAACAAAAAAGGGGCTAAATACATGTGGTTTGTTATTGGCTGTTAACTGAGAGCAGACATTATCATAAGCAACATTTCTCAATTTTAGGATGACTGACCTCCAGAAATGAGTAAGAAGCAAAAGCAGTGCGGGTGTCCCAAAAACTGCATTGAGGTGTCTTAACACTACTTACTAATTATGTTATTTCATAAAACAGTCATACAAAGTGCTGATACATAAAGGTGCAGCATAATGAGGCTGTTTATCACTGTCCATTGGAGACCCAAGTCTTATCAGTTTACATATTTCATTTCAAGATGAAACCAGCAAAACGCAAATGTTAACAAAAGGTAGACGTCTAAATCTGAGTACTGACCTTCTAAGAAACATCTATAAATTCACACCTTCCTTAAGGTTTCCTTAAAAGTCACACTGGAGGCTACAGCAGCACTTTATGTAGATTACAACATCCAATGTATTTTACAACAACTGATTTTTTTTCTGATCTCAGAGGCATAGATATTTTACCAGTTTGGAAGATAAAAGAACATAACTACAAACCCGAATCTGAAAACTAAATTAATCAAATTACATTCGTATTCCTTTCTTGACAGGGCTGTCAAGTAGTGTTTTGGAAATTAATTTGAAAGATGCTGTCATCAGTTTGCAACCTCTAACTATACATTCCATCCCCTGATGTCTCCAACAAAGATTAAACCATGCAATATATCTTTATTTTAATTCTCTAGAATTAAGTCTTTTGCCAAGAAAGGTTGGACCAGATGGTCCTTCAAGTCCCTTCCAACCTGCTATTCTATGATTTTAAGTCTATGATTAGCCTCCATCCTTATTACAACTGAGCCTTTGGAGTTACTTTTATGATATTTGTCCTATGTTTTTGAGAGCTTTCGAGTGTATTAAACAATTCCCAGTTTTGTACTATTACTTCATATTTCAAACTCACAAACCAAATTAATTAGCAGGATCATGCCACCTCATCCTTAATCTCATTAGACAAGACTAATGGCTATAGAATCAATTATTTCATAGAGATTACTGCCTTAAGACCATTAGCCATCACACAGGCTTGTTTTGAATTTTCAATTCCTTTGTAATTTCCTCCACTGGTTTAATTACCACCCTTAATTAAGTCCTTTCTTTAATCAACTTTATAGCTATGTCCATTCATGTACAGCTGCATATAAAATATGAAACAAAGAGCAACTTGCAGATCCACAAGGCCAGAGCTTTCACAGTATTTGGCTGGCCTTAACCTTTGCTCCAAGTATTGCAAGCTTTCCTTCCTTTTAAATATCCATAATAAACTCGTAACAAATACAAAGAAACCCTAAATTTTAGCCAGGTTTCACAAAACTTTGACTGATAGATTTTTGGCTTTACAGTTCTTGAAAATCAAAAGAATTAGGATTTATATTTGCATATTCCATCGTTTAATTTTCCATCAGATTTAAGAATCTGTAGCTCGGCCACAGTTTCCCAGTGACTCCAAAAACTAAGTTGAGGTGGCAGGTCTTTTATACTGTAGGAATACACAGGATTTTTTACCTCACACTTTTATCATACACTTAAGACATCCTGTCCTGATGTGGAAAACATGAATCAATATTGAGTAAAGGAGTGTCAATTGCAGAATACATTATGTATTATAGGAGTGTAGCTGCATAAGATACACTAATCAGAGAGGTGCAGCTAGGTTGGCAAAACTATTTGCAGGATGCCTCCAACTTCGGATTCACTCCTACAAATCCAGTACATTTGAATTTGAAAGAATCGGGAGGGGCAGTTTGACAAAGGAAACAGTTGTAAACAACCTTTGGATATGTTAAGTCTCCCTTTACTCCTGTATAAAAAAGATTTACACAAGCCTCTCTGTTTCCCTCTGAAAGAGCTGTATCCATATATTCAAACAGCTGTATAAATTTTGACTGATGTAATGAAATGGCTACAGAAAGTCCATCCTGTATTTCTGCAAATCTTTTTTCTGTTTTATAAGTGAAATATTAACTTCCCAGGATATGCAGGTGCTCTGACTAGATAATGTCATTTCTAAAGCAATAACTGATGTTTTCCAACTTCATGCTTTACTAATTTCAGAGACAACTTGTTGTCCTTCCCAGAGCAAAGTGCTTTGCCATCTCTGACATCTCAACCATGAAAGTAATGAAAGTAATAAGCAGCTTCTCTGAAAGCTGCCCCTTCTAACCATTCTGTACTGGGAAGATATAGAAGTCACTCAGATTCATTCACCTCACTAATTAACACATTCTATACATACACGTACATATTTACATTGGTAAATGCTTTTTTGTTATTATTATTAAATCATTAAATATATCAAAGTGCTTTACATTAATGAATGAAAATATGTACTTTCCCTTTACAGTTTGCAGTAAAATGCATTTCCAATTTTCAGAAGGAGTTAACGTTTGAACTACTGACTGACCTCATCAGGCTGAAAAGATTCCAACATGTATCTTACATGATTGGTGTTCGATAGGATTCTGAACATTCCTTGAAGTTCAGATTGATTTGGCACTGTATATGCCTTTGTCTGCATCTGGTGTGAAGAGTTAAACATTTCAAGTTTTCCAAAGAAAGAATATTTGCCATTCCAAATGTTTCTGGCATTTCAAAGCTATTACAGATGCACTCTGAAAATCATGCTGCTGGTTATAAATCCCGACCTCAATCCTTTGGCCAGGAAAGCCCAAATATAATCTAATTTTTTTTTGCAGACCCTCATATCTCTACAAAATCTAGACAAGGAGATTTTAACAAATTGCTGTTTCAAATGAAAAAGGACAGTATTCTGATTCACACAAAATCATTGTTCATACTTCTCAAATCAGATATAGTTTATCTTAAAAATAGCTCTCTGCAAATACTTGTAAACTCATTTCCCTTGAAGGCACATGTGCAGCAAATATCAGCCGTCTTTGACAGAAAAAGCATTATCCCTGACCAAGTATCAGTGGAATTGTGGGCTAAATATTAACTCCATAAATATAGTAACACATAAGCATTCTCATTAAATACTTATAAGATCTAAAGAGACGAGTGTTAATACAGAATTGCTCAATAGCAACATCTAATATGATAATTAATGATCACAGAATATAATTTTTTTACTGTTTTGTATTTTAATAGAAAAAAAAAATTAATAGTCCTTTTGCAACAATGGTCTTATTTAAAGAAAAATATATATCCTCCAGTAACCTGCAGAATCTTTCTTATCTGGTGGGCATGTGATCAGAAAGGTGAGAAGCTCTGTCTCCAAAGAAGGTTCTAAGATGAACTTCTAAGTATTTGATATTTTTAAACTGTGCATAAGGGAAAGGTACTGGTCTTCCATGACCTTCAGTGAAAGAGGAGATTGCAATGACTAGGAATAGCCTCTGTCCTTATCTTTAACTAGTTCTACACAACCCCCCCTTTTTTCCCTCCTCTCTCAAAGATGAGAGCTAAAAGCTAATTTATGTTTCTTCCTTATTGCAGTTTCGCAGCCACATCCTCCCAATCGTTAGATCCTACAACTTGGGAGCTATTTTTGCCATTTCTTCCTAGCTTACATCACACACACCAAGTCATTTTTTTAACCCTGCCTCTTGTCCCTCCAAATCTCTGTGATTACCAAAACTTGTTGCTCTCACCAGACCGTTTCTTGACTAGGGCAAAATCCGTGCCATCCCCAACATACGATTTGCCCTTTTCCACCTGTGATGTAAGCAGCTATTTTTACTGTACCGTTTGCTTGCAAATTGCTTTTAAATTTTCTGAGGTGCTAAGCACAAATTGCTCTCTCAGGAAGGGCTATGAAACACCAAATTGCCCTATCACCAAATAAATTTGGAACAGCAGATTTTCCTATTTCTCTAGACACATTTTCATTTCTGCTTTGTTTGCTGAATTTTTTTTCCCATCACAGTATACAGAAATTTCTTGACATTTCTTGAAAGTGTTATTTTACTTACAATCTATCTTCCACATCCTCATGCGTAACTGGTAGAACTTGTCAGTGAATGGTGTCTTTAAGATCTATTATAATAAATATACAAAAATGGGAAATGCCAACACCCTCTTGGCATGCGAATTTTTTCTCTTAAATACAAAAAAATAAGACCAAGGGGATCCTATTTCACTGAGCAAATTAACAAAAGGTCAGAGAGCTTGATCTTTGTCACTGGTGTACTCTGTCTGAAAGCTGAACTGCCATTTAAATATTTATAAGGGAGAGCTGTAATTGCAGGTTGAGAGCTGTGAGACAGCTCTGCATGTACAATGCAGGAAACACTGAAAATATTCATGCCACGGGAGATATTCCATCAAAGGAAAATTTAGGTGAAGGAAAAGTGTACTAACATGGCATTTTAATAATTTCTGAATCAGGATACCTAAGAAACTGACCTGAAACCTGTTACACTGGGGGTCTGTCATGGGGCAGACATAGAAGAGAAAAAACATTCAGACTCTTATTAGCAAAAGAATCCCAGTTCAAATTATGACTGCAGAACCAGCAGTAGATGGAACCATGGTTTATTTTCGTGAATATTTTTAATGGAATAAAGAAAAAGGAAGAAACAAATATGAGAGGAGAAACAGCTGCATACATAGCAAAGTTGAGAGAGCAACCAAAACCAGTCCAGACCCTGCTGCATCCATGAACTGGGCTTGCTGGTAGCCATAGAGCTAACTCCCAGTTCTATGGTGCTTGCAGTAATCTCCCTTCTTGCCCAATTTTTAGTCCCTTTAAAGAAACTAAATTTATACACGTCCCTCTAGTTTGAAATCCAGTTTATTGAAAATACATTTCAAGTAATTTATTCTGCTTGGCAGGATAAGGAAAACAAGAAAGCTCAGAGAATTCAGTCAATTCTTCTCACACAAAACCCTAGATAATGTGAAAAACGCGACCAGCATACAAACACCAGCAAGGTGCACTATGCCCATGGTTCACTCTTCCATACTTTATCTGTGCTCTCTTCCTTTTCACAAGCCCAAATATGCTCCAAACATATGATGGAGAATATTTCCATTTTGGTCATTTAGTAAATTGCCTTCCAGTCCCATGAAGCCCCAGCCCCAGATTTACTCCAAAAAAGAGGCTGCAGACCACAGCAACCAAAAGACAGAACATCAAATGCTTGTACAGGTGAGACCATGTTTTGAGACAAAGATGCTTAAAGAACTGTCTTGCAATAAACTGGATCCATGTAATGGATGTAATTGCAAGATAAATCATATATAAACTGCCTCTATCAAAAATACATACCATGAGTTTGATAGGATTACTTCTTAAATAGCAGAAGAAAAAGAGAATTTAGCTCAGATAAGAAATAAGTAGTCTCATGAGCATGAGGCTGAGTTCAAATGCATTCTGTTGTTGGTCCTGCTCCTTCCACCACTATTTAGAAAAGCTGACTACTTGCATAATTTCTAACTAATTCTCTCTGTGATATTGGAAATTTTGGAACTAAGCTGCTTTTAAAAATCATACAATGGATTTCAAAAGAAAGCATCTCAGCTTCTTCCTAAATAATTTTTTTTAGCATACAATAAAATACGTTTATTGATCAAACAAGCCAATATCCCAAAATATTCCACTGATGACACCTGGTGGAGTTGCGTAGTGATATCTACCAGCTCTCTGAATACATTTCAGACTACAGAGTACTGATCTCTAAGACATCAGATCATGTGAGGTTCAACATTACCCATTGAATGCAGGATGGAATCTTGAACTCCATTTTGCATTCATGGCTTTTCAAAGCAAAACGTTTGTGTGCCATAGGGTTCAGACATGCAAATGTCGCTTCTTGGTATAGTGGCAAAAATAGATAAATTAAATTATAGAACATGGTTAGGAAGATGCAAGGCATTGTTACCAAGCAGAGTCTTTAGTCCAGAGTACATAATCCTAAACACTTGATCCACAAACAAACTCATCAAAAAGCGTTATGATCTTGCCCTTCACTAATATTTGGAGTATCCAGCCATGACGAAAATAGAGGTAAATATCCGTGGCAACCCAAGCAATGAGTTCACATCGCTTTATCTAAGTAATTTTTATCTTCACTTATTTTGTTGTGAAGAGACAGCTTAAGAAATAGATTGATGTGCAGAGCACCTTAGTTGTGAAATATGCACTAAGAGCTATTGTAGACACCATGTCTTGTTCACAGAATCACAGAATCACCAGGTTGGAAGAGACCCATCGGATCATCCAGTCCAACCATTCCCACCAAAAATGAAACCATGTCCCTCAGGACCTCGTCTACTCGTGACTTAAACACCCTCAGGGAAGGCGGATCAACCACCTCCCTGGGCAGCATATTCCAATGCCTAATGACCCTTTCTGTA
>WAAB01000586.1:44420-84186 GCA_013389865.1 Piaya cayana
CCTTTGCAGGGCCTTCCTACCCTCCAGCAGATCGACACTTCCACCCAGCTTAGTGTCATCTGCAAACTTACTAAGGGTGCACTCAATGCCTTCATCCAGGTCGTTGATGAAGACATTGAACAGGGCTGGACCCAGCACTGAGCCCTGGGGACACCACTTGTGACTGGCCTCCAGCTGGATTTAACACCATTTCCCACCACTCTCTGGGCTCGGTCATCCAATCAGTTTTCCACCCAGGAGAGTGTGTGCCTGTCCAGACCAGAGGCTGACAGTTTCAGAAAGTCTCCTCAGCAGCACATCGCTGGTGATTGAAAGAACATGCACATGAAACGTGACCATGCATTTGCCTTGCTTGTACGTTTGTCTAAGCAGACTGTTGCTCACAGCTGAATAAAGTATAATGAACTAAGTGACCTCTGCTCTGAAGTAATTTTATGCCAGAATCATGCTATATTATGCTCCTTATACACCTACACCCATCATGATCATACATACCGTTTGTTAGCTTCAAAAAACATAATTACTTCAACTTTAATTATTCTATTCAGTGTTTCTGTTCCCGGGTTGGAGTTTGCGAGATCTAAAAGTATTTTGAGATTGTCACTTTAGCATTCCTAGCTGGAACATCCTTTCAAAGCAGATTCATGTAAAGACACATAAAACTTCCCTTTCATTCCAGCATATCTTCCAATAAAACATGCCATTAGTCATTCAAAGCAAACTAAAAGAAGTTCAGAAGTTTACCGAAGGAAAGCTATTGTCTAAATTTTTGTAAATATTTTTTTTTCAGAGAGTAATAACGAGATTGAAGGAAAAAGGCAATATTTTATTGAGTCTAATTAGATGATATCAATAGCAAATACTTTTTCTACTTGGGGTGATGCTAGCGTCAGAGAAGTTTTAACGCTAGGCTCCATAAAGTAGGATCCGCATTTCATATGAATTACTGACTGGCTCAGATTTCGGTGACAATACGTACGTCCTGCCTCTACCATCTTGAAGGAAACCCTCGTGCTTTTTTTTGGAAGGGTAATATGAAATGACTGGTGTATTTCCACTGCCCTCTTCTGGATGAAATAAGAGTGGGACAGGGGGTCTGTGGTCCATACAGTCTGGTTTATCAAGAAACTGGAAACTAGTCTACAGCTCTGGATTCTTACTTTCAAGTCAGTGTTCTCAAATTCTATTTTCCTGCTTGCCACACAATAAAGATGTGCAGAGCAGTAATTGCTGCAAAATGGCAACAAGGTAACCTAACATTTTCGGCTGTACACCACACACACACACACTTGGTTTTGAAAATGAGTTCTGGTGATATGCAAAAAATCTACCTTAAACTGTCATCACAGAGTCATTTTTCTGGCCTATTTGTGACAGGGTTGTAACCTTTAATAGTACTGCTTCATCCACTGGTTTGGGTTGCCAACAACAAGTACTGTGTTGATTCTCTGTCACCTCTTTCATAGGATCAAGAATAAATGAGTAAGAAATGTCTTTCATCAGAAGGAGGAATGGGATTCATGGTATGCAGATCTACAGCCTGGCTCCAGACTCAGCCTCTGACCTCAGATAATTCATTCAGTCTGTTTGTAAAGAGGAGAAAAATTGTTCAAGCCAAGCAGTCTGAGATATTACTAATAACTACATTATTGACATAAGACAATATCATTGACAATAACTGTATTATTTACTGTACTATTGACATAGAAT
This sequence comes from Piaya cayana, assembly GCA_013389865.1. Taxonomy (NCBI): domain Eukaryota; kingdom Metazoa; phylum Chordata; class Aves; order Cuculiformes; family Coccyzidae; genus Piaya; species Piaya cayana. The sequence goes on from WAAB01000586.1 coordinate 46,131, forward strand.
CACAGAATTACCATCACCACAATGGTACAAGAAGTCAGGTATAAGTTGGAAAAGTGATTCACAATTGTAAAACCACTCAATGATGATGCTTGACTCCTTAGATCTCTATTCAAATATCTTCCCAGTCCTAGCCAGCCTGAACAATTCCCATTATGACAGGAAATAGGAAACACTATTGAAAATGCTAAGTTTAGCTTGAGGATAATTATACAGATCTAGCTTTGTATCAATAGTGAACTTGATTGTGAATGGGAAGGCTGTTGTTTAGAGTTTTTAATAAATAAATTAAAAAATTAGAGCTCGCTTGTCACTTGCAACTCAAAGTAAGAAATAACAATAGGCTGTACTGGAGGCTATCCAGGCATACAATCACTGCACTGGAACAGAAATATCCCATAGTCTGCATCACCAGAATGCTAAAATAAAAACAGACAGTTGACACAAGAAGAACTCTTGATAAGCAACAGACTGCACAACCCAACCAATGGGAAAAAATGTAGAATAAATTATTATTTGTTTTGATTTTATAGCTGAACTCTCTGGCAAAGCGAACTACTTCCTTCCAAATGAATGGAACGAAAATTAGCTAAAGCTTGGGCTTTATTCTTCTTTTTTGTTTTTTAAAGAATGATAAATATTAAACTAACAAAATCATCCAGCTACCACACTAACAAAGAGACAATATAGTTTAGGACACCAGCTATGGCCTTAGGAGAGCCCTATGATCGATTCCTATTCTACTTACTTACCCGTCTGATAATATGGGTAAATGACATACCTTTTCCCTTCCATTGTTTCAAAAATTTGAATTCCAGCCCCAAAGATGCATTTTAACAGTCAATAAACACAGGATCTAACAGTCTTGTCCCATTTATTTGGTACATGTGTTACATTCCATTATGTGGTACATACTGGGGACTTGTGTTTGGTTGGGATGACTGTAGGTTCTTGTAACACCCCCCAGTGCAATATTCCCTTCCAGAGTGCAATTCTACAGTTACTTGTGGCCCTATTTTCTAAAAGCCCAATATATTGAAGTCACAATACCTGCTCAGTGCTTTCATAAAAAAATCTACCTTTCATTTAGGTTCCTGAACAGAAAAGCAATGCCAAACCGTAGACATTTAGCCACTTGAAACATATTTTCTTGAAGACCTTTGAAGATCTGAGTTTCTGTGTTCACCGATAAACTCTCCCTAGAACATGGTGCACCCCGACTTTCAGAACCAGGGCCACTGGGTGCACAAAGACCTCACACATTTCCACTTTGACTGTGGTGGCGTTTCCTGGTCTACTGTGCATTTAAAGCCCAATAATTAAGTGGGCCACATTTCCAATAGTTTATACTGCAAAGGCTGTTTTAAATAAGCCAGCTGTATCCCTAAGAAGTTGAGAAATTGCATAGTCACTGCTGCATGAGCAGTGAACTCATCAACAACTATATTAATGCAATTCCCAGACTACTCTTCCACACATTTTTTTTCTATCAATGATCACCATCACTTTGTGCCCCCTCTTCATTGTTTTGAAGCAGATATTCTGCAATCTCCTAAGCACTCAAATGCTTCCTCCATCAAGCTGATAACTCTTCACTAAGGCTTGCCCTGGTGAGAGCCCCACTGAGCAAACTCATATTTACAAAAGCCTCTTACCACTTGTCATATCCTTGTCTTAATTTTACTCCTTCTTCATGCATTCAATATTACGCTGGTTTGCCCTTTCAGCTTAAAAAAAATCTGTGTCACTCTAATTTTCTTAATGGCTCTTGCTTTAGCTGACATCAGCTCTCCAAAGCACTGCAGTCTTGAGGATTCCCATATTTTTAGCTACAGTGCCAAATTGCTCTGAATTAAATTAAACACCTAGCTGCAGAAATCCATCATAAATTCAATGCAAGAGTCTGCAGTCAAAGTCTTTATGATAAATTCAAAGCCACTTTACTTTAGTAGCTTCTGGACATGAGGTCCTGACGGAAAACGATTTATGTGCTAGCGTCTTACACCTAAAAATGACTCCTAACTATACATCTCAAAAAACAGTGCACGGCAGAGCATCATTCTGTATTGTTCTGCAGAAACCACACACTAGCAAAAATAATACCCATTGTTTCCATGGGGCTGTTGACTTTTAGCTAAATGAGTTATTTATCAGCTAGACCAATTTCTCCTTCTTTTGCACACATCTAACTAATGTCTGTCTTAGTGGCATCGTCCCTGAGTGATACTAACAGAAGTCTAAGGCGATTCCATCCTTTAAAGCCTAAGTATAACCAACACAAAAAAGAAAATCTTTCAAAAGTGTTGGAGGTGTTTTTTAATGGGAAAATGACAGTCAAGAAAACTTCTTACTTCTATGATATAAACAACAGGACAAGAACTAAAGATTCACCTCTATAAAAGAATTCTGAAACCCCAACAAAAGCCAGAAGGCATCTGATAATAGCTGGTATATCTCAATAGCCAAACCATCAGAATTTTATATCCCTGTTTTAGGAATAGCAAACTTATCATCTTGGCAAAAAAAAAGAATCTCCCATCACTAGACAAACAGCACCTTGAACGTGTATTGCAAAGAATGCATAGAATCATAGAATCATCAGGTTGGAAGAGACCCATCGGATCATCCAGTCCAACCATTCCCACCAAAAATGAAACCATGTCCCTCAGGACCTCGTCTACTCGGGCCTTAAACACCCCCAGGGAAGGCAAATCAACCACCTCCCTGGGCAGCATATTCCAATGCCCAATGACCCTTTCCGTGAAAAACTCCCTCCTAATCTCTAGCCTAAATCTNCAGGATTCAAGGAGCAGTCTCACCAGTGCTGAGTACAGAGGGAGAATAACCTCCCTGGACCTGCTGGTCACATCATTTCTGATACAAGGCCACAATTCTTCTATCCTCTCCTCTGTGTAGTACTTTCAATGGTTTATATTGTAAACAGCAGTGCCACTGTTAATTCTCTGATCACCTGGTATCAGGGCTCTGTTGATAATTATAAATTATTTCATGACCACGTTTAAATGCATCTGCCAAAACAGAAATAGAGCCTGCAGAGAGAAAGCATTTTTTTCCCATGCAAGTCTTTGACATAAGCTGTTCTGGATCTGTGCCTACATATGCAGCCAAAAACATTAGCAAACAGACTAGCCCTACAGCACAGCCACCTGAGCACTGCAGGCTTCCCCCTGTGTTCCAAAAACACCGCAGTCCACGGCTTTAGCTCTACAGGTGAATAATCTGTCATTCTGGACATGCACTAATAGGCTAATCAAAAGAGGTTTTCAGCCTGTGGAGTCTAAAATAGGACTGCTTCACTTTAAAATCAGAGAGAGATGTGTCAACATCAGACTCGAGCCTTCAGGCCTTAGCCATGACTTAATACAAGAAACACAAACTGGAGTTTTTTTCAGATAATAAGAATTTTGGATCATCTACACAGAAATGATGAATCAACATTCATCAGAACCAAACATTTTTCAAAATTTATTCCAATTATAGAGATTAAATGTGCTTAATATTAAAAATTAATCACATTTTTATACAAAATTGAATACATAAAACTTCATGGGATGATTTTATTTCTTATTAGAGGTATATGACCACCTACACTTGTTCTAGTTGTCTGCGCCCTCTTACAGTCAATGGAAAAATGGGCACTTTCAAGATGTAATTTCTCTCCACTCTAAGACAGATACTAAAAATAGGAATCTTTCTTCATCTAATTTTTATGACTTATTACTAAAGTACTGCCCAGGCACCAGTCACTCGGGCTGGTGTCTCTGTGATGGTGCTAGAACTGGCCTGTTCTGTACCTACACTTATGGCAAATTTACTATGATCTCCGACTTGCTTTTCTTGAGTCATTTAGCAGATCACCTGAACCTCTCACGCATCCACACGTACACTTACATTTCATGTGAAACTGTGCCTGTAAGAGCTGCCGACACTTGCCCTTTTTCAGGGAAACTCTTTGAATGAAGGCAAGTTAAATTACTAAATTATCACAGGTCCAGAATTAAGCCCAGGAAGCGAGAATCAATTTAGTGTGACTTTGTGATTAAGTTATATGAAGATTAGTTAAAGGATTTTCTTTTTCCTCCAGCCTCCACCTATATCCTTTATAAGTGAAAGGATGGAATTGGTGATATGCAAGTCATATATATCTTCTACTTTGACCCAGTTAATGTAATTGAGATTCACTTTAATTTTGTTCTTTCCATCATTTAAGGAATGTAGTTACTTTGAAGATTCATTGAAGTCTACAATATTTTTCCTTATAACCAGATTCTTTTTCTCCTGGATATATTATTTCTTTATCATTGCCAGTAATATAAATATAATATCAATACCTCCAAAATCTAGACTTATTGAGCTCCACAAACTTAAATTCTTTCTTGAATTTGTACAGAATCTTTTCTAGAAAAGTTTTGTGCTTTTTCCTCTCTCTCACACAAGCATCATTTATTTCTAGCTACTGGTGTAGTATTTAAACTATGACCTCACATACACAAAAAAAAGCTGAGGAGGAATCTTCATCAAGTTAATGATTCAACTTGGTAGGTCAGTACTGAAGCAGTTCAGGACATCACCCTTTCTGTCTCAGCAGCTGGGGTTGTGGCTGAGAGAGCTGGGGGTGTTTAGCCTGGAGAAGAGGAGGCTGAGGGGAGACCTCATTGCTCTCTACAACTACCTGAAAGGAGGTTGTGAAGAGGAGGGAGCTGGGCTCNCATTCTATGATATGGGATCCATTTGACCGTACACATGTACATAAGGAGAAAGGTGCTGCTTCTCTCAAGAGTTAGTGGCAAGAGGAAGACAATGAGGGCACATAATAGGAAAGGTCAAAGCCCAAGGCTGCTGCCGGCTGATGTACAACCTGTGCAACTCCTCTAAAAAAGGCCTTCCTAATTAGCACATTCCCAGCTGCCTTTTTTCCCCACGCTGCTCCATGGTCCCGTTCATAAGACACTCATGAGTGCAGAAAGGAAGAAGCAGGTCAGGCTGACAAGATGCACTCAGCACACAACATCGACGAATCACACCATGCAAAACAACACGGAAACAGCCATAGGTGAGAGAAAGGAATGAGGTCGAGTTAACTTGTGAAAGTCTCACTCCATTGTGACAGATCAGAGAGGTCTGTAAATAGGTTGTGAAGCCTTTGTTTGGATAGATTTCTCGTATGTTAAAGGGAGCACCACGCTATCTCCAAGTGATTTGCTGCTGAGCCTTGTACTGCCATTTCCTTCCTGGAGGAAGAGAACAATACAACTAGAGGAATCAAAGTACAATCTTTACACTGACTTTCCACCTCTTTACCTTCTGCAGAGCAGATTAGTACACATTCTATTTTAATTCTTCACGAAAGCCATTACCACAAAATTGGAATACATTAATAAAAATTAAAAAAAAAACCAAAACAACAAACCCACCAAAGGTCCTTTTAAGTAGTTACCTTGCATGTTCTACTGACAAGCTTAGATAAGCTCACTAGAGAGAAACTAAGAATGCTCCAGACGGTAAAGGTTAATTTTGCTGTGGTACGGCTTGGTTTTGAACAGTGATTAGGCTCACTGCCAGCCTGATTCCTTCAATGTTTTAACTATCTACAGCTTGAGTGATTACATTAATAAACTTCCAGCGCAGACAGCATGCTAAAATCTAGCCACTGGTCATGTGGGAAGAGAAGGGAAGTCTTTAAATACACTTTCTCTTCTAACTTCTAAATAAAAAGGCAAATCCTGTCCTGATTATTTTCAGGAAGAACCATTCCTTAGAAACCTCCGGCAGTCTCTTGATTCTCAGCAGGATATTTAGAACATGGAGAATTCCCTATCAGCCAAAGAAAGAATTTTTATTATTTTTTTAAGGTTATAGCAGCAGATGTAACATTTCTATCCATCACCTATTATAGGTCTGCATAATTCAGATCCTAGTTATGATATTCCTACAAATTACAGTGTGAAGATTTTAACACCAAAAGCATACACCTCTACTATTCAAGCTAAGAGAATAAATAATCAGCAATTATTTATATTCAGAGTCTAATTTAGCTCATCTTAGGCTAGTCCAGAAATCTTCAGGTCAACTCCAAAATAAAAAGAACCCATAATGATCAAATTGAGTTGCGCTCAATCCCAATTATATTTCACAAATTAGTACATTGTCAAAAAGAGATGGGGAGCAGTTGAATCCTGTTATATAACAAACAAATAAGAATATCTTCACATTTGGATAACAGGCAAAAATGCCTGGCAGCCAACAAAAAGGGAGAATTTTAAAGCATGTTTTGTAAGCCACATTGCTTCACCAATCTCTCTGAACCCACAATAACGAACACCTATTTCAGCAACTGTATTATAGATGCTTTACTTTTCTGCACCAGGGACAACTACCCTGCTATCCCTCTATCTTGACTTCTGCCTCCATTGTATCCAAAAAGGAGATAAAACAAGTATTTGCAGACTGAGTCAGACGTCGTTACTGTCATTCTGCAGGGAAGTACAAGAACCTGTTAAGCAGTCAGTAAAATTGTCTGTCTCTTTTGCACAACGTGTTGTTTTACCACTTCACCCTTCGTGACTACCAGCTGCACGCAGCAGCATACCAATCAGTATTTTTCTATTTGATTTGTTTTAATTTCTGTGGGAGCAAATGACTGAAAACTGAAAATGTTTTATATATATTTTGCAGAATTCTACACATTTACCGGTACGTTTACTCAGGGCTACAGTGTGGGTGGAACATCCAGGTTTCATTCTCAGCTCTGTTACTGACTCATTGCAGAACTTGGGGAAATCATGCAGCCTGCTAAACAAAATGGGGATAATAATCAATCTTACCAAACAGATGTGCAGTAAGACTTCGTTAATTAATGTCTTTAAGTACCTCAAAATCCCAAGATGAAAGACAAAATGCATCCTATGAATTTATAAAACATATTATAATCTTGTCTACGGAATAATGCATTTAACACTTCTTGACCATTAATCATGTGCTTGTAAAAGGCAAACTACTGCCATCCATTTCTAAACAGACTTGCATACATAGAGCCAGAAGCCACTAAAAGTTAGACACCCCGTGTTTCCAATCCTTCTTTCACTTTACTGAGGTAGAATCATTTTAACCCTACCAATATGAAACATTGCCTGGAGACAGACATGCAGGTCATGTACAAAACCAACCCTACGACAAAGAAAACAAATAGGCCTATTTTGTGTATGCCTAATCATTTGCAACCTGATCTTCAGGTTGGGCTGCAGCAGAAGGGTTCTGCAATCCTTTTAAAGACTGAAAAGATGGAAAAGGTAGCAGTAATCCATAGTGACTAGTCCAGGTAACAAACATAAATCTAAAAGAATACAAAGCAAAGGCAAAAAGAAATCTTACCGTAAATGTAGCCATTTATTTGCACAACCTTCTCTTCTAACTTCATGAGAAAAAATTGAATATCTATTAATAACTCATTCTACTTGAAGCAGATACATGAGAGGCTGTCACTCTACATTGCCTTCAATTTTGTGCTTTCCCTGCTTCCTTCACATGACTATTGCTTGTATGTTGGAGACACACATTATTTGTTCATTATTTTAACTTTATTGAAGTTTTGCTGCTAAGTTTAGAGATGTAACTTCAATTTTCTCTTCATCGTTGAATCAAAGAAAGTGGTATTATATGCTACTCAGTTTAAAGAACATTTTGTGCTTGACATTTCTGCAAGCTATTTGTTCCAGAATCAGGCCTGGATCCCTTCTAAAAAGGAGAATCCACATATATCAACTGACTGAAAGGAGGTCCTTTAACTCTTGCTTACTCAAGTCAAAGGATCAAAATCACTAGTACCACTAACATCCATTTAACCATCTCTTCAGCTGATCACTTTCCTGAAAGCATCCTCAGAATATCCTCAAGTATTTTCAAGGAAGTGGAAATCAAGACACGTTACTACGAGAAGCTCTCAATTATACTGACACGTAGGAGTTTTCTCTTTTAGAATGCGTGAACTGGGTGCTTGTGCCAAAGCTCTGGCAGCAGGGATGCAGGGGCCTCTGCGAGGAAAGGCTGAAGCTGCTCCACACTGGACACAACCCAACAAATTGATGAAAATGTAGAGGTAAAAATATTTCATGCATCAGCTCATCAGCAGTTCTGCTTATGTGGGGCTCCAAGAACTGCCCTGAATTTAAGACGTAGCCTAGGAGTAAGCCACGGAGGTCAGAGTATAACCTCTACTGCCCTTGTTGCTAGCCTTCCTGAAAAAGGAATTGTGCAAGCTTAAGGTATGCGGAGAGATGCACCAACCAGTTATGCGTTGTCTTTCACGCAGAGACTGCTGATGCCTTGCATTTGGCTGGTGTGAAGACACATAATGTTTTAAATTACCCTTACAGGGCTATTAGTGAGTTCTATCAACTGTTACGTTCTTTAAATCACTTCCACATCTCTTCAATTTAATAAGAGATGCGTCCCCCTCTGAGTTTGCTATTAAGGTGTTACACTTCCCTGGATACTTCCTCTTGCTTCCCATCTTCATGATTGGCTTTCATTTGGCATAAACCCCGAGCAGTATTCTTGAGACAGTACAAATAATAACCTAATGCATTTAACCCCACAGAAATAACATTACGAAATAAGAATCTGCTTTTCCCAAGAATCTCGTGAAAAGGAAAAGCAGAACTCTTCACAATACAGCAAATATTATGGCAGTGAGAGACTAGGAGAAATCTAGGGCTTCCAGAACTGGCCAATCTTTTAGTTAGGAACTTTGCAATTTAAAATGTTTGGTCACCTACACTGATAAAAATACCACAGGCATCATGCAAAGATTGTAAAAGAAGGGGGGGATGGCGGTTCTTATATAAATAGCATTCATGTAGCAATTTGAAAAAAGGGTTAATTGAGAATTACTGTATTCAGACAGTGAATAGGTCCATGAAGCATTTAAATAAGGTAAAACCAGAAGGTAGGTTGAACCTTAGACAAACTGAAGCTACCTACAAATCACACTAAAAATGAACAGCTTTAGAGCATTTTTGAACACTTCTACCATCTTGACAATCTCTGGGTGTTTGAACCAGGGCACTAAACACTAGGTACATGTTTAACTTTAAAAATGGTAGGAGGCAGAATTAGTGGTGAAATCAGACTATTACCCAGTTGTTTTGTCACTATGAGATGACAAATAATAACCTCCTTTAGTGTCCTTTCATAACAGAAGCTATCCAAGTTCCTAGTTTATTCGCATGGCTCCTTCTTTTCCTTGTTCCAGTTCACCTTTCTTGATCATAAACCCTTCACTAACTCAAAAAGATAGAGCTTTAAAATGCATTTTAAGTATTTCAAAATATACAAAAAGCGTTTCAGTTGTTCGTGATGGAAATAATGTGTCTTGCTTCTTACATTTCTCTCCTTCTCTTTTAAACATGTATGGTAATTTCAAGAGACATGCAACACAGAGCAGGATGTTGTGATAATTCCCCTGAAGTGTTTACTCGATGCTTGTATTATTTATGTAACGGGAGTCTATTATCAGTCCAATAATGATGGATAGTGATAGTTAAATGTTCCTGTGGGACTTCACAGGCCTTCCTCCATAAAGTAGTTTTGATGGATCTATAAAAACCCAAACGTATTTCTTCCCGTCCACACCTGCACTGGGGTTTCAACAGCGGGATTCCTGCATATAAGAAAAGATTTACTGCTTAAATGGAAAAGATAGACTGCACCAACCCACTCTGAAAGAAAATAATTTCAGCCCTGAAGTTATTCCAATAAACTAAGAAATTCTAATAATGGGAACAACATGGGCCTTTAATAGCACTGTAGCTCATGGGCGTACATTATTCTTCCTAGTTAATGCCAGCAATTACACTTTTTATCATGTTCGACATTCATTAAAACAAAATATAATGTCCTACATGCCTCAAATCTGTATTTTTCAAGAGCCCTGACTTCTATGAAAATTGTGTCCTCTTGGCAAGTATTACACACCATGAACAAAAGGTCATTTTTATCCTCAAGGGAGATTAGATGTCAAGGACAGCCCTGTTTTGCTTACTTGGGAATTCTAGTTTTGAAGGGGCAGTAGTCCACAAATGACAAGCTTACAAAAACCTAAATTCTACTGTATTACTAAGGACAAAGATGGGACCAATAACAAGGAATTAAGGATTCATCAGTATTTAATAAAGAGCATCTCTGAACTCGGTATTAAATCAACCGATCTATAACATATATGAAACTATTATAATAAGCAACTCTGGCCAGACAACAGGAGAACCCTTTCATACACATGGAAAATAAATTGATGTTAGCTTTTAATTCTGTAAGTTTTTCCAGGTTTCTTATTTACCTCATTCCTTTCATTTTCCACTCTGCCTATTTTCTTGCTATTTTTTTATTTCCACTTAACCTACTCAAAACATAATGTACATTAAGATTCTTTTCTAACAGTCATTCTTCGAGATTGCAAGGAAAAGGGATAGAAACAGCCATACTAGATCAGATTCCGGACCTAAACAGTCCAGGCACAATTGGCTATCAGATGCTTAAGAATAAGGCACAAAAACCCCATAGCAAATTCCTGTATCATAGCATAGGTTGGGTTGGAAGGGACCGTAAAGCACATCCAGTTCCAACCTCCCTGCCATGGGCAGGGACACCTCCCACCGGATCAGGGACTTAAAGTCTCACCTAACCTGGCATTGAGCACCTCCAGGGATGGGGCAGCCACAGCTTCTTCCCTGGGCAACCTGGGCCAGGGCCTCACCACTCTCATGGTAAAAAATTCCTCCTTATGTCTAGTCTAAATCAGCCCCTCTCCAGTTTAACCCATTGCCCCTCATCCTATCACTATGAGCCTTTGTAAAGAGACTCTCTCCAGCTTTCCTGTACAAACCCTTCAGGTACTGGAAGGTCAATCTAAGGTCTCTTAAGAGCCTTCTCTTCTCCAGGCTGAACAACCTCTCAACAGCCTGTCCTGTAGCATAATCTCTAGTATTCCACAGGGCCTGGAATAAGACATGATAAATACTAACAAAACACCAAAGCAGACAGTGCTTAACTTCCCCTTCAATTCAACTACAGTCCAGTTCCATCCACACATTACAGTGCATAGCTCAATCATCTTAGGAAAATTTTCCTGCTACCTCGATACATGAAATCAGAGTTGAGAAAATATCCTTTTCAATAACAACATAGTCTCTTAAATGCTATTACATAAAATTACGTTCAAAATTAACAACATTCTTTGTCTAAATGTGCTGGCAACTTTTTACCTAACAGACTCATTTTTAGTTACATAAACCATAATATGGGGAGACGGAGAAAAAAGATCAGAAGTGGCTAAAAAGTGAGGTGAGGGGGAAGGAGGAGGAGTCTTCTTTCTGCTCCCTCAAATGCTGCATCACCCTGCTGTGTTCAATTGCATATTTGGACTGGCAGCTCTTTGAGGAGCGTGCAGCACCTCGTTCTATGAGGCCCATGCTCAGGATCTAACCACCAGCTCTTCCTGCAGATCAGAAACATGAAACGCTCCAGTTGTTCAGTGTCACTTTAAGTGTCACTCACTTGTTGCATCAGTGTTGACAGTTATACTTGATGAAACATGGTTATTTATTTAGTTATGGTATATGTATATTATGTTTACAGTAGTGTTTACTGCTTTCTGCTCAGAGCAGTTTTTCCACAAAGAATCACTAAAACCGCTTGAGTTCCATAGACACACGTGTGTTCTCATCTGTACAATGACCTCATTCACAACCTGATTCTTCTAGCTCTGACGATGACAGCTTTTCTTCCTGTCTTGATCTTTTTACTAAATTGTACCATCTTATTTCAAAACAATTTTCATAATCAAGACAAAAAAAGACGTCTTTACAGAACTTGTCTCATTAGGTCACAGAAACATTAGCAGCTTGAAGCACTTTATGCTTTGTTTCCTTCAAGCAGAATTTACTGAAATGAAATAGAGTTTTTCCAAAAGGAAAGCTAGAAAGGTTGCGAGCTGCGTAAGGTTTATAGTTTATGATAATTAGTACCCATCAATACCAAAGCTGGCAAAACTTTCATTTTTATCTGAAAGCTGGGATCAATATCTACAAAAGAGTCACTGAGCAGGGTAGTTTCACTCTGGCTGCATGAGATACTTCACTTTTTGGAACTATGAAAAATAAATCTGACCTACCACCACTGTAGGAAATAAGCTTAAGTCCATTTCAGTCATCAGAGCTATAACAGTTAGTATGAAATGAAGGATCTACCCTTCCTTGTCAATCCCTTCTCTCTTATCAAGAGTGTTTATACAGGATGTTACTCTAAAGTTTATAAAATCCATACTCGTATCTCCTCCCTGGTAGGAATCCTGAAGAACAAGTGGTCACAGCTGCTGACCCCTAACCCGTATCATGGCCAGGTACCACAGAGCACAGACAGCTCAGAGAAGACAGAAAGGGGATTACTGCTTGTAGCGCACAAACATATCTTCGATTTTAAGTCTTCCTTTTTTAAGTCTTCCTTCATTTGTTTGGGTCAGCCACTTGTTGCATCCTGAAACAACTGAGGGCAGAGCTGGGGTGACAGCTCTGTTCTCACTCTATGACTGCAAGGCACATTAACTGGAAGAGGTCCAGACCCTGAGGAGCACACCTACAACCCCCTTAATGACAGGTTTCCTTTAAAATACGAAAGGATTAACTATACCCACCTGCCTTTCCACACAAACACAAAAATGCTTTATAGTTGGTTCTTTGTTCTCATCCTATTCCATCCAGCAGCCTACAACCACGACAACGCAGCAGCGCTAGCGGTAACCACTTAAGCTTCAAACAAGCCAAAGCTACTGAATCAGAGGGAACGTATGGCGCACACATTTGTATAGATGATTTAAGACTGTTGAGCAACAGAGGCGCCTTCCAGCAATGAAACATTTGTAGTTTCAGAATACCCAGTGGGTAAGCAGGCAGCCATTAGGAGAACAGACAAACTGACAAACAGACTGATAGCTACCGTGATTTAGGATAGCAATAATTCTTTCAAAATTAATACACTCTCAGACAATTTACTAGCACATCAGTGAGCAGACAGTTAATTCGAAGTGAGACAAAAGAAAACCTGCTTTGGGAAGATCAATACTTCCCCCTCCTCCCTTCTTATACAACGTTTAATTAAGGGAAGCAATGCAGTGGATAACATGCTGGACAGGACTCTGCAAACTGCGTCCATAGATTTGCATTGACCCTACTGAATGATCTTGGGCAAACGAGCCTAAAGCACGTTGGAAAATTTCTCACCCGCAAAATGGACAAAATGAGATCAATCATCATTCTTAAGCAGTTTGTAAAAGGTTTTTACTGAAAGTTGTTATTACAAGCTAAGGGCTACTCTAGGACAAAATGCAGGTTCACACAACCACAGATTTCAATATGGATCATAAACTTGAAAATCTGACTTTATTAGGGGGAAAAAACCACAACCAAACAAAATAATCCAAAATTTCATCTACTTGCTTCCAGTTTCTAACTACAACTTTCATTGCAAGGCAACAGCAGCTCATTGCCACTGAGCCTTCCCAGCAGGTAAGGAAACTGAGGCAGAAAGATCTCCCGTGGTTTACTTGAAAACACACAGCATGTCAAACATCAAAGCCACAGACAAGACCGAGCTCCAAGGCCCATATCGTGGCCAGGAAAACAAAACTTGACTTATTTCCTCAGGTCAGAGTTAGTCCACTAACAGCCAAGTGCTTAACTTGCATTGGGCAGCGTATAAAAGTGTTTTAGGCTACAAAACCTGAAACTGTATGTGAAGTAGGACCAAAAGCTGATGCCGATTCTGAAAAGGCAAGAGAGCCATTATTCTGTGATAACATTGCTGTCACTTATAAAAGCGCTCTGTTAGCAAAAGAGCAACCTAATGAATTACCGTGCATTAAAAATTGATCATCCCTACACAGCAGTTTTTTAAACATCTGTATTCATCCCTGTTTTCATTTTGCATAATGCAGCAGAGCCCAGTGAAGATGCATAGGAGGTGGAGGGGCAGGGATAGACTGAGGGGTTTCCTGTGTTCATTCTGGTCTCTGGTCACTTAAAAACTAAAAATCATAGAATTGTAGAATCACCAGGTTGGAAGAGACCCACCGGATCATCGAGTCCAACCATTCCTGTCAGACACTAAACCATGCCCCTCATGAACAAACCGATCAGGAGAACAGAAGGGATCCTAGCATACTGCATTTAATATTCATTTGATCATTACCTGGCATGTCAGAGTGTTTAAATCTAACCCCTCCCCTCTCCTCCCCTGCAGGAAAGGCCGGCAGTGCAGTCTGCAAGGCCTTTTCAGGGGAAAAAAGACAATTGGCCCGACAACTGAGGGCACAAATCTTGTGCCAGAACAAATCATCTATAGTCATCATACCTAAAAAACCTGATCAGGCTGCTGGCTTCAGACAGAGCCTTATGTCGGGCCCAGTATGACACAAGCACATTTTCCCAAACTACTTAAAGGTTATGTAATAGAGATCTGCAGAGCATTAGCAGCCACATGACACGGCCCACTAAGATTTCAAACTGCCACCTACAAAATTTAATTAGCAAGCAGTAAACAAGAGAGAAGGGAAGAAATGCACTCCTAGAATTGACAGAAAATATTCTCAATGTTCTGCAGGCAGAACTGGGGGCCTGTGGGGAAGTGGGGAGAACAGCAATGAGGATTTAACAAATAGGTGAAACTGGGACTGTCACAGCAGAGGGAATATGCAGTAAACAGGGGACAGATTCAACCCCGTATTGCTTCTCACAGTGGCAACTGTGAGCTTCATCCAGCTGAATTCTAAGCACCATCAACTCTAGCTGTCTTCAGGAAGAGTTTAGCCCATTAGCACACTCCCAGGGATGCTCTGCTGAGCTCTCTCTCCTGGCATAAACTGGCATGGATCTATAAAAGTCCCTGCTGATTAATATCATAGGATATTTTTAAGTAAGTCAGACAATATGCTTACTAAAAATGCACTTTCCTTGTCAGTGAAAAGGCACCATGATACAGGAGTGACAAATAATATTTTTCAACTGTATTAAAAGGAGGCACAGAAACATTCAGCAGGAGCTGAAATGGTGAAGCCACAGAATAAACTCAGGAGTTTACATTTAGAATTTTTCTAAGCCAACCCTCACCAAGTTAACCTGGCTTGAAAAGCGCTTATTTTCCTTTCAAAACTGGCAAGAAGGGATATTATTGTAATTTTTCTTTCCGCGCACATCCAGTGTAAAAACTTAAGTGAAGCTGTCTCTAAAAATTATAAAAATGTTTACAAACAGTCTTGTGGCAGTGGAGCATGGAAGGAAAGGGGTGCACAGGCTGCCTGCCCCTAAGCCCACAGTGCTCACATCAGGCCTTAGGGAAGGTATCACACTGCCAGGCTTGCTACAGGATGATCTTTAAAGAAAATTGGAAGGTAGTTTCTAATTGTCATTAGAGGAGAACAGAGAAGAGAGACTGTGCCTTGCTATTACATTCACAATGCCTTCCCCTTGATTCTTGAGGGTAATATTGTGCACTGCTGTTTCTTGCTAATCAGCATCGAACATTTGGTGTAGCTCTGCTTACTGCCTTAGAAACCAAGTGTTATGCTGCTTATAATAGAGAAAACACAAAACTTTATGACAATTACATAAAATTAAAAATCAGATCTACAGTCCCACTTCCTCTGTCCCGACTTCTGTACTGTAAGCGCTCCCACCAAACCTCTGCCACCATCAGAGGAACGAGGTTCTTCACTCCAAGCTGAACATACTCATGAGCACAATAGAAAGTTCAGCAAATCCAATACTATTTCAAATAGCTTGGAATCAACTCAGATTCTTTTGACACTTGAGACATTTTTTTCTAGATCGACAACACACAATGCAGACTGTCAAGTGATTTATAAGTAGCATCTAGAAGCCTCCATCGGGATTTAGCATCCCAGTGGAGAAAACAGTCTTTGATCTGAAGATTTTATTTTTTAAGCAGAAATAATAAGTAGGATGTAGTGGCAAGGATTCATTATTATTCCCATTTATGGAAAGAGAGCAGAGCCCAAGAGATACTAAGTGCTTTGCCCAGGGCCAGTCACAGAATCTCTGGGAGAGCTGGAAGTCCCGCTCCGATTTCCTTATCAAGCACCACGTCACAAGACCAAGTCAAAGTGCTGAGCCACGAGCCTATAAGCCACCCTGATTTCCTCACCAATATGCCAACCTCATCGGCTTTACCGATATACTTTACAGGATGACTATGGCTGCATCATGTTATTTAACAGGAGGGTTACAGTTTGGAAAGAAACCCTGGGTGACAACATTCCGACTTCAGGGTCAACCAGCTTCTCCAGAAGATCATTAACTGTTCTCTCAGAGTAATGTTATCACTGCCATTTCCCAAGAGCCCACTCTCTGCAAATAAGCCTGACACAAGCCCTTTTTTTCACTCGTGAACAGAAACTGATTTCATGACACAGTACTTTGAAGAAGCTGCATTTTTCCAGCACTGTGGCTACATTCCAAATCTATTTTTAATCACGATATTAGTATATATTTTTCAATTCTAACGGCAATGGAAAGATGCTACACGACATTTTTCATTTCTGGTGGGCAGTCAGCTTAGAACATTAACAGTCAGATGCTCTGACATATTTCATAGTATGGATAAGAGCCTATAACATTTTCAGTTACATGAAAAACAGCCATGACTCACAACCATACTTCATTCAATATAAATACTGAAAGGACAGGATAGATGCTTGACCAACTAGTTTCTTATTTCAGAAAAACATCAAGAGTGGATATTTAATTTTGATGCGTGGTGGGGCCTTTGCAACACATAAAGGAAAACCCTTATACCAGGGGATACTACTTATCCAGTGATCTCAGACATCTTTTTTTCCACACCTGGAAATCCAGAAAGGCTCAGAATTTTGTAATAAGCTGTTACCAGAATGAATAGCACCACTATTGTGCTTTTACATTCGTTTCAAACTCAATATTCCACACCTATCTGAATTACAATGAGGATGCACATCTAACACATGTAAAACGGAATGAGCTGATATTCAAAAAGACACGTATTTTGTATATATGCAGAAGTACCTACCTATCTTGTATCCATACAAGACTGGCCACATACAGAGATGCTTAAGATTTCGGAGCTCGTGACTGTCACTTAACTAAAGTAGCATGTATCAGCTATTCAGATAATTTTCATGCAGAAATCTGTGGCACTGCACTGTCCCATATTTTTTTCCATCTCACTTTCCCTATCCCTAAAAACTATGTGTCATTTTCAAGCTGCAATTTGGTTACAATTCTAGAAAGCACAACACATGAAATTTCTCAAAAAGGCACTCCAGGTGCACCCAAATGTCTAAAAGTCACATATAATAACACTAAACTTCTGTTCCATGCCTCTAGTATATTGTCATGCTGTATGTTAGCAGGCTGGAACCCATTCAGTTATACAGCTACAAAAAACCAGCATTGCTCTTCAGTCTACAGGCAGCATGACCTCTTCACTAGTTCCATTTAGAGCAGGTCTTTTTCCTGTTAAAAAGAAAGCAGCGTGCACCAAGCCACTGCTCGGGACCACCAGATCTCCCTGTCAAAAATGACCAAGAGTCACCTAAAAAGCCTCATAACCCTCCTTTAAGGCACTAGAAGCAATGCATTAGTTTCAAAGGATGTCTACAGTGGTGAATCCTGTCTGACATCTGTAAGATTTGATCTGAATTGCCCTCATTTGTCAGCTGGGTAGACTTGAAAGCCTTCTTCTAATAAAAATGTAACACCTCCGGTTCAAACCCACTGAAATATAAAGTGACTACAGTAACTTTCATATCAGTTCATGTGTACTGCTGGTTTTTACTGTACTGAATTTATGGCAATGCTTTCATTTCCATTCTACCGCTTGGTCTGTATTTTAGTATTTCATGCTGTTTTCTTAAGGCAGCTCTTCTAACTTTCTAAGCAATAGTTTTTATTTATATTTTGATGATGGCAATAACAGAATTCTTCCCCTGTCTCAACATACTTGGTGCAATTCTTAATGTTGAGATCAATGGCTTTGATTTAAGTTATTTCTTTAAAATAAATCCAGTCACTTAAGGAGCAGACTGTTTTTACTTGACAAGACTCATTAATAAGTTATTCTGCTGAGTTATTTTATGTATAAACTCTGCATTGCTACCTATACTGGACAAAAAAAAAAAGCCTAGTTGGTGTTTTACTGCTAAAATCACAGACAGCAATAGCTTAAAAAGAAAAACCAAAGCCTTCACATGCACTTAGATTTTCCTCTGCTCAAATTCTACTAAGACCATGTATAACTGTGATGTCGACCATCAGATCACTCTCGGAACAGCCCAACACTATAAGCAGTAGCCAGTTTTGAAGAGAGGTTAATAAAAATACTCTGCAGTATCCCCTATAATGCCAGGTACAGCACACTGGTATGTGCTAACTAATTAACCGGTAGTTTTATGCATATGCTATATTGAAACGCTTTTATTCTGTCCTATGTACTCATATACATCACATACTTCCTACAAATGCTGCTGTGTGTGGTGTGTCCACATATATAAATATCTCTACAGTCACTGATGATCTCTCCTGTCTACAAAAAAAAAAAAAGATGGGATGTTTACTTGCAATTGGTCTAATTTAGCATTAGCTGCCAGACAAATACCACACACAATGTCGTTAACAATATCTCCATGGAAGAGCAGTCACACTGATGACTTTGCCATGACATGACAATATATATCTCCAAAGCAGATACTGGGAAGATGCACCCTGCCTGGGGGCTTGGGGGGAAGGAGGAGGAAGCCACTAGCCAGTACGATTACTAACTTTGCCCACAGACTCTAATACAAAAACGAAACCTGTCAATATAATATTTATTTTATCAGAAACCTTTAAAGTGACTTGAAAATGACATCAGATTAAACATCAATAGGAGGGAGGATGGAATAATCTAGCAAGAGTTTAATCCCTTCACCTAGCGCTCGTGCACGATTTTATTATTCTAAGCAGCACCTAGAAGAAAAGATCCGGTGAAGGGCATCGTCAAATTGCAGCAGAATAATAAAGTTTGTCTGCCTCTGATCAGAGTTATGCTGCATTACTGCTAACTAAAAAGAGGGTTCTCACACACACAGAGCAACCTTCAGCCCTCCCACCCTCATCTGGCCCGTAAAGCATTTAACAGAAATAGCTATTTTTAGAAAGGGTGAAATCTCAGCATACCTTCAAATCAAGAGCTTCTGATGTTCAGCAAGATCATTGCCGAGAGAGAGAGGACTGCAGTCTACTTGTGTCAGATTACAGCCTCGTAGAGCAAGGCGGCAGCATCGGCGGCAGCAGCAGCGACATTGGTGTGTTTGCACTGCTAGCGCTCAGGCTAGAAATGATTCATTAGCTGTCTGCAGGGAGGCAGGGTGAAAAAAAAAAAGAGAGAGAGAGAGCGAGCATCATCGGCCATGCAGCAGTTGCCAGAGCCTATGAAGCAGCGGCGCTCGCACACACATACGCACACAAAGATGGCTTTCCCTATTTGCCGGCTTCTCTTGCACACCCTACGGAGCCCCGGCGCAGCAGCAGGAGCTGACGAGCAAGGGGCATCGCAGCAAGGATGTTTCACTGAGGGAGGGGCAGAGCGGGGGGGGAGGAGGGTGTTGGGAGATTTTATTTTACCTCCAAGTAAAGCTATCGCAGGATCTTCTCAGTAGGTCATCTGTGGCCTACTGGCACGAACCAATGAACTGTAAATGTGAGCGGCAATTTTTTTTTCCGCTCCCGAGCCTGCCCAATGGAAGGCTTAGAAACTCAAATGCAGAAGGGTATTAAGACAGATTACCTGGAGCATCCTAACCATCCTGTCTTCCCTCTTCTCAAGAAAACTGTATGCACTAGATTCACACAAAACTTCTAAGTATGCACCAATCATCTCCCCTGCAGCTAGAGGGAGACACTGAAGGGGGATACTGGGAAAGATTTTACTGAAAAAAAAACCAAACCCAAACCAGTAAAAATCTTGCTTTAAGCATTTTTTTCCCCCTACTTTTTCTTTTATTCTTCCACCCTCTCTTCACAGAGATGATCTGACTCACTGAACCTGAACCACTTTGGGAGTACATACACTATAACATAACCAAAGTCTCGATGTTAATGAAAGTTAAATTATCAAGAAAACATACAAAGTGGAACCTCTGTGTTTGCCCTTCAGTATTTAACTGGGGAAGGATCTATTGCACTCTCAAGTTGCTGTTTTATTCAATTCTTTCAAGTATATGCAGAAGTGCATCTCTTCATCTAATACCTCCCTATGTTAATTTATGGTTCCTTTTCAAATACTAGTCTTCCCCATACAGTCTCACTAACAGCATAATGAGAAAGTGGAGGAGAGTTTTCAGAAAGGTTTAGGATTAACAAGCAAGTCAGGTTTCCCCCAAAGCTTATTGGTTCATTATGAAGTTGAAGCGTGTGGAGACGACCCCAATCTCCAGGAACTGTCAGCACCAGATGCTTTCCTGGAAGGTATTGAGAGCCATGGAAAAGGGATTCCTCAGATGATCTCTTTCTTATGTTTTGCCTTATCTGGTTTTCTAGTCCTTGATAAATTTGAACCTTGGTGTTAACTAAACAGCTAAGGAATCTTTCCAAAGTGGCATTGCCTATATTTATGAATATTTCAGTTCCCAAGCATCAATCTATTTGAGTGCCTTATTAAGATTGTTATGAAGGTTCTAGCAAAACTGAGTACTGCCACTCTCACTTGGATGAAAAGCATTTCTTTTTGGAGGTTTAGAATCAAAGTAAGGTGCAGAATATTATAGTGTGATCTTCAAGTTAACTGGTTGCTTCTGAAAAATCTGTCCCTGATTCATCATGGAACAGCTAAAAAACCGAACCTCAGCAAAATGAGGAAAAAAGTTATAGACAATGTGTGCTTTCTGACCTGAAGATCTACCTTGGCACATTCTAGAAAGACTAGAGGATTCTGAATGGGAAGCCCGACATCTAAAAATAAGGTATCCAAGACCACTCCTTTGCGCAAATCTCAGCCCGAAATGACCTTCCCTGTGATTACTCATGACTGTAACGGGAACAATCTCTGGTATTTTCAGAGGGAAGAGCTGTTCCTACTCAGGATCATATGTTTCTTCCCAGATTAGATTATGGCTATGATCATCAGGCAAATGCAGTTTTACTTTTATAACCAGTTTGTGGCATAAATTGTTTCATTTTTTTCTAAAAAATTC
Organism: Piaya cayana; assembly: GCA_013389865.1. Lineage (NCBI taxonomy): Eukaryota > Metazoa > Chordata > Aves > Cuculiformes > Coccyzidae > Piaya > Piaya cayana. Next base: position 67,420 of record WAAB01000586.1, read on the forward strand.
TAATTTTGGTAAGTCAGATATTTCATTCCCCAGCTACTTGCAAGCTTCAAATCCAAACATTCCTTCTGACTATGACTATATCAGCACTTACTGTACTGTCCTCAGCAACAAATACAGACCTAGAGCACATGACATGAAGTGATACTGGAAGATTCCAGGTGACAATCTAGGCTGAAGACCAGATGAAAATATCTTTTGCTTTATATGCATTTGTACAAACCAAACAAAAACTTGCTAAGGCAACTTTATATTTGAAAATAAGTCAGAATGCTAAAAATAGCGTTATTAATGCATTACACTGAACCAAACCAACTCTTCTTATTCCTCTTCAGAGGTGGATTTAAAGCATGTTTATCTGTACACTGCTGTGTGTGGGTATATACATATATGTATGCAACATGCAAATAATCCTAAACTTTCTGGAAATTTTGTTTCAAAACCATAGAAAACTATATGGGTACATTAAATTAAGTCAAAATAAAAGAGCATCTGATTTTTTAAACCATCAGCCCAGATTCACTGCTATGAAGATTTGAAAACATTCTATATCTCAAGTTAAAATTTAGAAACCTGAGCCATCGAAACTTGGCATATTCACCACGTCATGCCACAGCAGAGGAGAACTCACATTTTACTGGCACTCCAAGATGTTAGGAAATTGTTAACATAAAGAGATTATTATTAATTTGGTGGGGTTTACAGCTAAATATCTGCATAGAGCATTGATGGTAGTTTTTGCCAATCGAGGGCTGGATGCAGCCATGCTGCAGATGTGCTGCTGGTAACCAGGAATGCATAATAATAGTGCTGCTGAAAGAAGAAAGGGAATTACAGTTCTGTGTACCAGACCAAGAAATCTCCCCTGGAATTACAATCCCAGTAGAACAATCTTACCTTCTGACAGGCAGTTTTCTTTAGCAAAAGATAGAGCATGAGACATCTTTCCGTATACAATAGGGCTCTACAAAATGCCATCTTAAGTATGTAATCTTTCACTGGATGTAATGAATTTCATATTCTTTCTAGTCTTTCTGAATTATGTGAAACAATTATTTAAGATATATCTTTTAAGATGAATCTTCTGGTAGGTACCCTTAATATAAAAAAATAAAATTTGCAGTGCGTTGTTTCAATAAAACAAGCCAAAATGATGATAAGCCTTTCCCTTTCTAATTCCTTTTTTTGAAGAGCAAGTTAAACGGAAAAAATAGTAAAGGCACTCACCTTGCTTGCTGCCAAGATATAAGCAGGGCCTCCTGCGGAGATAAAGGACAACTGTCTCTGAAGCCATAACAGCTCTTTCTGAGATTGTTTCAGTAACTCCTCCGTGTTGCCCGGCTTCTGCCCCATCAGCCCTTCCTGCACAACAGGGATATTTCAACTTCTGTTTTCTCAGACATAGGATGATGGCAACATATGATTTGTCACAGCTGAATCTCTAGCTGAAGAAGGACACCTACTAGAGCAATGTAGCTATGTTTATGCATGTGAGGTTTTGTGCTTAATTTGATAATCCTCTGGCACCTAAAAAGCAAAATGGTTTTTCATAGCATCAGCAGCACAATATCCTACACTTTGAGTACCCTAATACTTCACGTTTAGTAAAATTCCTCTGCCTATTAATCAAGTGAGGTTATGTTGAGGTAGAAAACAACATGGGCAAGTCCAGTTTTGGGAACTGGAAGAAATTCTTGTTATATATATTGCTGAAACAAAGGGCTCAGTGATGCCGCTGATAGGGAACAGAATTTGTATAAGACAATGTTGCAATGCTGAGAAGAGTTTGATGCTACTACAGTAATTAAAAACTATGGGAACGCCACCCAGCAATCCAAAGTACAAGTTTTTATCCTTAGCAAAAGCTTTAACTTGAGGCTAAAGCAAGAGCGTTGTAAATTCAGACCCAGCTCTCTTCTAGATGTGATGACTTACAAAATATTTGCTATCAATAAGCTGTTTGAGTGAAAACTGAGCATAGAAACATTTTTTCCTCCTTGGTTTTAACACATCTATGAACACCTCATTGTTATTGTTTACCAGCACGTCCCAATATTAAGAACAGAACTGGATTTTGACCTACCCTCAGGCATCCTAGCTGACTTTTGAGTTCTTCACACTCTACTTGCAGCAGCTGGATCTCCAGATCTTTTATACTTTGGGGTTGTTTGTTGATATTTTGCAGATCCTGGGCCTTAACATTGACAAAGTGCATTTTCTGCTTTAGAGGAAGTGTTCTGGTAATTGTTTTTGCTATGACAGCAGTGTTATTGGATGACAGCGTCAATGAAGTTGAAGGACTGACACCCTGGTAAAGAGAAAATATGTTTTTCATGTCAGTTTTGCTAAAGCCGCGTCTGAGGGAAAGAATAGAACTCAAATTCTTTGAAATGTCATACTATAAACACATTATTTGAAAATTTTCTTCTTCAGATCTTTCAGTCAAACAGTAAGTGAGTGAAAGACATTATTACTTGACCGATCACCAGTAAAGAGAATGGGATAACACAGAAAAATGAAAAGCTGGCAGTTTCTTTTAATATATATATATTTTTTCTTCATTCAGTGGACGCCAGCCAGCAGCGATCACTCCGAGTATATGGGTATCAATGCATTTACCACTTGATGGCAACCTAGTGTTGCTGATCAGCCACTGCTTCTGGTCCTTCACTCATCATTGTCTTGCATAGCTAATTAAGAAGTTACCCTTGCTGCCATGCTCCAGCTCCATCCGAGACACTGTATTCCAAAAGGCATGTCTGACCACACAGCAAACCCTTCCCCTGGCGGAGCTTGAAGCCATTCCCTCTCGTCCTGTCCCCTGTCACTTTGGAGAAGAGGCCAGCTCCCTCCTCTCCACAACCTTCCTTATAGGTAGTTGCAGAGAGCATGTAGAGTTCCTCCTCGGTATTGAATCTCAGTGAAGAAGCTCCCCCACAAACAAAAAAATCTTCCCCCTTGGTTTGGGGAAAATTAACTTATTGCCAATTAAAGTAGGTGTAGGTAGCAAGAAACAGAGGCAAAAATTGAAAAAACCCCAACATCTTCTCTGCCCACCTTCCCAGGCTCAGCTTCACACCATCCAGCCCCTCAGAGGATTCCCTCTGCTGGAGAGGTCAGCGTCCATCTCCTTTGTCAAGGAGGCAGTTGGTAACTGAAGCGAGGTACAGCTGCGTGAATCAGATCAGCTGCAGTTGGCTTATTTTTAAAGCCAAGAAGACTCCAAATTTTGAGGGGTGAAAATTTTACAGCCTCAAAGTGGAATGCTGGCAGATTCTTACAAATAAATCCTGACACTGACCTCAGACAAGTAAATCAGGTGTTACCTTGCAGCAAATGCAATTTCTGTGCTCTGAAACAATTAATTTTGTCATGAATGAGAAGAGCAGAAAAAAACTGAATCAAATAGCGGTGTGTAATAGCTGCTAAATCTGCACATGAATATTTAACACACAAGTTTCTTCTATTAAGCATTAAACTGTTGAGTAAATGATACAGTAAAGTCTGGGAGTTGCCAAACACTTAAGTGTTTATTGATTATTTTAAAGCAATTTCTATCGTGTTTGTATCTGCTGAAGGGAGAAGCATTGAAAGCTCTGGAGAGCGAATCCATTAGTGAATAGAAAAGATGAATCACAGTAAACATCAGATAAAATTCCCTGTGTCTGATGTACCCCAGTGTCGCTGGAAAAGCGGCGTCTCTGTAGATAGACAGGGTGTTGTCTCCATCACAAGGGCATCCTCAGGCTACCCCCACTGCTTCTGTTTTCTATGCCAACCACAGACCTCGTGCTTTGTTGGAACGCTGCTGATCCCCCTCTGACACAAGCCTCACATGCAAATGAATACGCTGGAATCATGACAAAAGGAATTTAACATCAGAGAGTAATTTTTTTATTGTGGATTGCTTCTAATTAACCAATGTTTTAAATTGCATATTTTACCATGAAAGAAGTAAATCACTGCAATTAGAAGAGGAAAAAAAAAAGAAAAAAAATCATGGTGGGTGACAGTCATAGTATAACTACTAAAACTGCAGAAAGATCAATAAATTGTGCANGCCCTTTTTGGACTGTGGAAGAAAATTCATCAACTGCTCATTAAAATATATTACAACACATCTAAAATGCATCAGTGATTCCATTCACCTGCAATAAATTTGGGTTTGCATGGAAAGCAGAGGTATAGGCTTGAAGTGCAAGAGATCTAGTGGATGTGGCATTGAGACAGCACCAGAGGACATGGTTTAGTGTTTGATGGGAATGGTTGGACTCGATGAGCCAGTGGGTCTCTTCCAACCTGGTGATTCTATGATTCTATGAAGAGGCACAAAACCAGGGACCTTTGTTCTTTTTACTGTTGCCCAGTGCAGAATGACAGGTGCAGACTGACAGGTACAGAATGAATATGCAGTATTATTTAAAGCGTGCTAGAGATTTTAGCATTGATTCCTTCTTTAAATTTAAAATTCTTGCTAAAAATGATGTCAGCTGTACTGTATTCTACATTCAATATAAGACAGTCTTGCCCCCTAGCACTTGCAAACCTAAATCAACAGCAGAAAGCAGCTAAGGAACTGGCCTCACACCACGTTGTGTACTTCAAGGCAGCTCAGAATACTTTCTTTGAGGAAGGTCGAGCCCTCTTTCTTCTGTTGATACATGCTTGAGAGAAAATTGGCAATGGAGTTTACTGTTGTCCTTGGCTCCGTGTGCTGTGTATAAGCACCAGCAAAGCAGCTGTTTTGGTTTTTTTTTACTTTACATAACATTTAATCTTGGATAACCAAGACCACTCCCAGAAGGTAAACAAAGTGACAAAGATCTGTTTTTCCAAACATTACAACCCCTCTCTGCTGCCTCTCTTTGGCCAGCACGACTTGGCATTTTGTACCATTTGAAGTGTGGATTGCACATTTGAGAAACGCTGAACCTCGCAACACCAAACAAGAAGCTGTTTCTGGAAAAAGAAGTTCAGAGTCCATCCTTCTCTCTAATCAGCCCTCAAAATTATCCAATAATCCACCAGCAGAAGATGGAAAAAGCAACAAAACAAAACAAATAGAAAGAAAAAAGTGAACTGGTTCTAATAAAGCAGAGACAGCTGCTTGGAACTGAAAAGAAACCTTTTACGTAGCTGTTGTGCAGTCACCGTCTGTGAACCAAAGGTGGTTGTTAGAACCACTCGTGCTACAAATATGAACCATCTGTCACTGTTTTAGCTGTGATGATTTCTGTTACAGGCCAGAACGCTTGGGAGGAATCCAGAAGTCTTCTCTGAAAAAATTAAAGCAATGTCCCCTTCCCCATATCCATTGAATTTTTCCTGTTTTCATCTGACGTTCCACTGGTGGGAACCCGCCATGTGCCAGAAGACACTGAAACTGGAAGGGTAGCACATGAACACAACAAATGAAAACATACACGAGAGGGAAGAGCTCAGGGGGTTATATCCAAAGAAATGTATGATGTGTGGAATACCAAAGTGCTTTGATGTGAATTAGACATTGTAAAAAAACCCCAGCAACTAACCCATTGCTGAATAAGATCACCTACATAATCCCAGTTGGTAGAGCAGACAAATGTACCTTTTCTTTAGTTCATCACTGTGCCTGGATAATAAGACCACATTAAAATAGAAATAAAATTGAACAAGCACTTGCCTGGAAGCTGAGTTGGCTCCAGGTGTGGGAGAGTCACAGGGCTGTGACAGATGTGGTGAGGGGAGAAGGGAGACACTGACAGTGCTCCCAGGAGCAACCCTCACAGCAGCAGCTCTGGCACTGGGGCCACCCCGAGGGAAAAACAAAGTGAAGCCTTGCTCAAAGGGATCTTCTATTTCTCAGCCCTGCTCACACCTTGGTTTTCCCTTTCTGTTCCTATAGCCTATCTCACCTCCCAAGAGCAGAGAAAGAAACAGGAAAACCATTTTCCCTTCTGACCTCCCACTTCCAAACCAGCCATGGGTGCGTATAACCTCACTGCCTCCTCCTAATGCTGACAGCTTTCTTTCAACCTGCAATAAAATCATTTTTATTAAAAAGATCATTACATACATATTCATTTTTCCCCTTTAAATAACCACTATTTTACAGCAATTCAGTTCTGTTTCTATTTTTTCTTCTATATGTTAATATATCGTGTTATGGTGCTACATACATCACTGTGTAAGAAGAAAACTTTTGAGGTTATAACAGATAGTAATAACAGCTCCCCTTTAATCGCAGAAGAAGATATTTGAATGCAATTCACATAATTTCAGATTTACTTTCCTAGTAATAAATGATGGGGAAGTCAACAAGACCATTTATTTATATCTGTGTAGGATAAAAGAGAATGCTCAATGGAAAACCCAGAAAAGCATCCTGACCTACAAGCCCATGAGTCATTCTGCATAGCACACGCTTGCCTATAGCTTAGCAACAAACCAACTTAGATGAGAAAAAACATATGGAGCAAATATAATGTCTAAAAGCAGCTCTTGTGTATGGATATGTGAATCCAGCTGGACGACAGATAAACATAGAGGCTTTGCCTTTATTCTCTTCAAGCTCACTTGAAGTTTACAGTAATTGCTGTTGTTTCTAGGGATTAAAAAAAAATAGATCATCTGTAATTAAAACCACATTTCAACACTTGCTGATTTTTATTATCCTGTGATTTTATCTGTTTTCTTCCTAAGACTGATTTGTTTTTTGCTTTATTCGCCTCATAGTAGAAGGAAAGTCAGACCCAAATATACACTCGGGAAACTGTATAAATGGGAACTCTGACAAAAGCCTTATAAATAGCTTCAAAGTCAAGTAAGCGCAAGTGTCCACAGCTGTCTCGCTTTGGGTCTGAGCAGAATATCAGAGCAAAACATCAGAGCTTTTCTCCCAGCCTGTCCTGGCACACAGAGTGGGTGACTCTCTGGGGTAGATCAAGTCTTCAGGCAAAGGGCAAGATTACTGTAATCTAAAATTAGCCTCCTAAATTCGTACAGAAGCTATCAGCTATCCAACTTCATTTCAGAAATGCCAGTCAAGTAATATTCTACTAGGCACATTCAAAGTCTTTTTGTAGAAACCAGTTATAATTCTTATAATGGTTCTGAACCTAATTTTAGGTCACCTTTCTTTTTTTTTTGTTTAAATCTTGCCCTCAGTAACTGTTGAGGAGCTGTGCAACAACGCGGTGAGAAATAGCTTTATATTGTAGGAGTAGACCAAATGCACTCTTACTTTTAAATAAATTAATTTGCATGTGTGGAAATGTACCGCTTGGTAGGCAGCTTAGGTAGCAGATAATTTACGTGGGGAACATGAAAAGGAGCTGCAATTATTTTAACAATGAATGCCTAAAACTTATGAATCGGGGGCAATAACGTCAGTTCAACAGAAGTGGTGATGTCACACGTGGGTTATAGTGTTGAAGACAGGCCAGGCGAGCGTGTTCTATAAATTATTATGATGATGCTTTGTGACAAACACAGGAGAGGTCATGGGGAAAATTAAACCAGAATTCTTAATGTTAATTATTTGTTGGGGGGATCAAGTTAATTCCTCAACAGAAGTGCAAGAAATGGGGACAGCTTGAAAGAGCGGCCAGGACCACCTGGGACTCAGAGCTTGGTTTTACAAACATGGATCTACGACTTGCTTCAGACTTCCCAGGCCACCAAAACTTACCCGATATCAAAAGTTTCACAAACTCTATAGCAACTCTTTCTTGATAGAACTGGCACCATGTTTACAGCCACAGCATAACCAAAACATCCCATCATTGTAGGCAAAGGAGATGTGTAAATGCGATGACCTTAAAGGTCAGAGAAGCTGCATTCTGGTTGCGCTTATTGTCCACGTACTTGCTGCTGAGAAACACACCTCCACTTGCCCTGCTGCCTACCAAATAGTAGGATTTGGGAGGGGTGACTCAGCATTTAGAGGCATATCCTACCACACAAAGCTTTTTATTAACAAGGTTTTACGTGGATCCTCTATATAGCAAGATTTTTTTTAAAAAATGCTTATTTCAAACACTCCCTCACCCCCTCCAAAAACAAAGAAAGAAAAAAACAGGCATGACTTGAGGCAAATTCTGGCATGTCTTGGATTGGAAACAGTTACTCACCACTTTGTCTTCCTCTTGTTCTTTAGTCAAGGGCTTATCCACTTTTGAAAGTGATTGAATTGCCTTAGGGGAATCCACTACAGAATAGCCATGATCCAGAATGCGACTGATGGCCTTCTTCTGTAATAGAGGGAAAAGTGGCTTGAGAGCATTTAAACTCTCTCAAGAGAAGCCTAAATTGGCTTATAGGGCCTTCTGACTTATAATATAGTCAGCTAGCACCATTTCACTAGTTACAACTTCAGGTAACAGACATAACACTTGGATATTTCTTCTTTCATTTCCATATGCTTGTCTCCTCCTTTCCTTCCAAAACATTCATGGCCTGTCCTGAATCTTTATAATTCAAACTTTGGAGATGCTGGGAGGGCACTCCTGTAAAGAAACTGCCTTTCCCTTTCTCTTCCCAAGGGTTTTCAAATGACAACCAAGATGGTTTAGAGATTGATAGGAATGGTTGGACTCGATGATCCGGTGGGTCTCTTCCAACCTGGTGATTCTATGATTCTACGATATTTAGTCCCAGAAGAAATAAGCGTGGGTCAAAGCTTCCCTTTTCCTCTAAGGAGTTTTATTGCAGATGAGCAGCCAAAGAGCTTTTGAACCTTGTAAGAGAGTAGTTTTAGTAAGACAGCCTCCCAAATGTTTGGTAGGTACTGCAAGACAGCCGCTCAAACTCAAAAGCAGCACTACTTCGCCTTCACTTTCAGAAAGCAAGTAGCCTCCTGAATAACGTTTCCTTAGGCCAGCAATCTAAAAGATTCGTATCAAGAGAAACAAAATGCTGTGCATCAACACCCAGCAACATATTCTGGGATTTTCTTTAACTACCTTTTAAAAATAAAAGTAAATTTTTACTGAAAATACGCACTTGATATTTCAAACACTTTCAGAATGGGGTAGCTTGAAGGCTGAAAGTTTTACCCTCAAAAGGAGATGGTGCTTTGCACCTACCTTTGTGTTTCATTCCAAGCTGCAGGCACGGTGACCTAATTTGAGATGAAAAACCCTGGAACGGATTTCAAGAGAAATCTCTGTAGAGACAGAGCATCGCGTTTCTCCTCGATTAAGAAAGAGCTCAAGAATGAAATCAGTACATCATGCAGCTCCCAAGCAGCTGCGATGGATTTATATGCTAGGAATCTGGCATTCAGGTTTCACTGCAGTTAATTCATAAACTGCTTAGCTTCAACCGCTTTTTGCAAAGGGCTGTTTAAAGATCCATCAAAAAGCAATTAAAAAGAAAGCGTATCTGCAAACAGCATACAAAACAAAAAACTGCATAGAGTTTCAAAAGTCAATGTTCTTTTATTGTGAAAACTTTTCAAAAATAAAATGAAAGTGCATGGAAAAAAAAGAAAGTTGAAGAAGAAGAAAGAGGCAAGGTCTCTTGCCTGGGGGGAAAACAATGAATACACATTCCAGCAATTCATCGCAGAATCAATGATTCAGTCTCAAATCTAAAATCACTTATCTAAGAGCATGGGTCAGGCACCAAGCCTACGAGCCATTTGTGTCCGCTTGCGACCCTTATATTTAAGTAACAGCTAAACCCCACATTAAGAGGAGTTATTCTTGAAACATTTGTACTGAGGAATTCAATTGAATTTTCCTGCCTCGGTGGAAGAGAGAAAGCAATCAGAAGCAGGACTGCTCCCACTGAGCACCACAAAGAGCTTCCAATCTAATGTGTTCTGGGTTGGCAGCTGGGACTGAAACGCTGGTGTCTACAGGATATAAAGTAAAAGATTCATCCTGAAGGTGCACGTTCACTAATGTCTGTATTGCTTGCTTAACGACCATGTGAATACCCCTAACTGCTATTCATCTGCAGTTTGTACTTGTATTGCGCGCTTCAAAAGGGCAAGAGATGTGCTTTCTGTGCTTTACAGAGGGAAGAGGTTTGGGGTGGGAATTAGCAGATTTATATTAGAATTGTGCTTGCTGGCACAATAGATTCATGCACAAATGATTCACCTTGGGAATCACAGGTTTAAATCTACTTCTCACGCAACCCTGAACCAAGTGCCTTTGAAGCTGGCAGGAGCATTGCTGTGAATGCCAATAAGAGAGTCCCTCCTTCAAAGCTCAGCAGAGAAACTAGATTGAAACAGTTCATTTGTACATGTGCAGGTATTTCAGGAGCTCACTTAGCTGTCTCTTTATTTTTAATTACATTTATAATTACTTTTAGTCTTCCCCATTATTTGAACACATTATTTTTAGATTTTATTTCATAGCAACCACGTGAAACCCGAGACTATATTGCTTAATACGCCTTTTGAACTTTTAACTTCTATTGTATTCAAGAGTGGTCCTGTGTTATATATTTTAAATATAATCCAGTAAAATTTAAATATGCTCTTCCCTCACACTGTCTACTTGCCTCAAAGGAATCGAAGGCAGGTGGGAGATCAGCTGCCCTTTGCAGCATCTCTTGAAGTCAATTGAGAGACTCCCATAAGAATTGATTTGCGAAATAAAAGGCCGGCCATACCAGAACAGAAGCTCCAGGCCTTTGAGCCCTGTCTGAGATTAAGGTTTTTCTTATCAGTTTCTAATAATCAAGGTCTACATCATCAGCCCCTGTAACCTGGAGCAGAATCGCTGCTGTCAGTGAAGCAACATTTCATTGGGGTAGTGAACGAAGATGTAGCCTGTGACAAAAGATGCGTCTCCTCAGGGACTGTAAACCATTTAGGCATCGCTAACGAGATGCTTAAGTGGAATTGTTTATTTTAGCGGGAAGTTCACAAATGCGTAAGAAAATACTAGTGAATTTTTTATTCGCTACTAAAACGCTAATGATGCTCTGAATTTCTTATACACACTACAGCGTCTTAAAAAAGCACCTTATATTGAAACAAAATTCTCAGGATTCCTAAGACGAAAATAAACTGCCGGTCAAACTTCACCTTAAATAAGAAAAATGCTAACAAACATTACTACACATATACTATAAAGCCATATAGCCTACAAAGCCATAACAGCCTGTAATAGGCTCTCCTTTTTTCACCCCTAATACATTTTGTTCCACATCACGTTGAAGAAACTTGAACCCGAAAGCCTCTTACTCCAACCAAAGTGAGCAGGTGATCCCAAAGTGACAAATAATACCCAGAAGGAGGGCCCCTATTATGCACTGCAGACAGCACTGACGTGTTTCTAAACAACAATGTGCAAAGTGAACATAGAGGAAATTGTATGGCAATACTCTGAATTATTGAAAGGATAGCTATGCAGAACAAACATAATTAAAGGGTCTCATTATCTTCTAAATAATCATTGTAAATAATGCTTTAGATAATTACTTCATTAGTTCTCAAAAGACTGGCTTTTATTCTCCTGTGAGATTCCATCCACTATCTCTACTCTGAATAAATTGACAAAAGGGAAAATCAAAAGCCGAGCAAGCATGTGAGCTGGAAATGCAATGGGTACTTGTGTGAGCCGATTTAAACCCAAGACGTTTTGAAATAGTCTTGGAAAAGGTTATAAGAAGGTGGGCTTTTTTTTAAATGTACGCATTTTTTTTCCTCAGATTGCTTTCTGATGCAGTTAGACTCACCTGCTAGCAGCTATATTAATTCATTTCAAGGTGGTTGACAGCAGAGTGGAGAGAACCAGGATTAGTCTTTATCACGGATGACTATCCCTTCTTAACTAAACATATATATTGCTGTTTCTCTTCACTGCAAATACCAGGAGGTTGATTCAATGACAGAAGAGGCTATAGAATCATAGAAACATCAGGCTGGACGAGAGCCACCAGATCGAGTCCAACCATTCCTATCAAACACTAGATCACGTCCCTCAGCACCTTGTCCACCCATCCCTTAAACACCTCCAGGGAAGGTGACTCAACCCCCTCCCTGGGCAGCCTGTTCCAGTGCCCAGTGATCCTTTCTGTGAAAAATTTTTTCCTTATGTCAAGCCTGAACCTCCCCTGGCGGAGCTTGAGGCCATTCCCTCTCGTCCTATCCCCTGTCACTTGGGAGAAGAGCCCAGCTCCCTCCTCTCTACAACCTCTCAAAGCAACAGCCTGAACAAAAGGAAAGCCAAAGACCAAGTGAAGCAGTGGGCATAAGATCTAAGACCTGCCATTAGATGGTTCGATAGCTAAGACAGTCTGTATTTGGAGAAGCAGATGTCTCTTTTTTTTTTTCCCCCCCAACATTTGGTGAGTACTGCCAGTAATTAACGCAACAGCAAGATAAAATGGCAAATGTTTTCCTGGTCAGGTCCCAAGTCAATCTGCAGTGCTGCAGAATGCTGACACTTACAAGTCATGGTATTTTAAAAGACCTTTGCCAAAAGTCCAATAAAGATATTAAGGAGCAAGAGAAAAACAGTCAGTCTGCAGAGCGAGTTGCCTTCCCTGGAGGGGTTCAAGGCACAGGTGGACGAGGTGCTGAGGGACATGGTTTAGTGTTTGATGGGAATGTTTGGACTCGATGATCCAGTGGGTCTTTTCCAACCTGGTGATTCTATGATTCTATGATTCATCCAAATCTTTAGATAGAAAAGGCACAGCAGACAACTCAGCAGAAAGCCACAGTTAGAAACACATGACCAAACCGATGGTAGGTGCTGCGATACACATCGTGATACACTGACATCGTGTATAAAGACTGAAGTAATAAGCATCAAGTAGATTGTATTACTGCAAAATTCAGAAGGCCGTGCTGAAGGTGTTGCCAGGCATAAATCAAATCACCAAATCACCAAGAAGAATAAAAAAGCTTTGTTTTACAAAAAAAGCCGTGAATGGTATATGGGAAAGAGATCTTACTTCTTCCTCCAGTCTTTCAATCACCATCTGAAGCCAAGAACTGGTAGTTAAGCTACACGAGAGAAAAAAAAAAAAAGCCTCAAATCCAATGAAGCGATCTTCTCCACTATCATTTTTCCAGTGATGTCAGCATTTACAAGCCATTTCCACGTGGTGGCAAATTCCAGATTGCACAGTGACCGTGCAAGAGTTTATCACCCAGGAGGCTGGAAAACATTAACTTAATTTTCTCTAATTTCCACTTCTCTTCCTTTCCTGCTTTATTACACCATCGACTACCTAACAAGAGGCTCTGGTGCTCCTGTAGTGGATGCTGAGAGCATCGACACTGAGAATTAAACCACGTGCTAATAATTATGGTTTAAAGCTAAACAAATAATGTTATTTCAGTTAGAAAAAGGATTTGACTGCCAACTCCTTCATGGCTTCTGTTTTGTGAAGTAAAACAACTTCAACAAAAGTTGTTTACCTGCAGATGCATCTTCACATGGTACCTTCAGCATTCAGCACTCCACAGTCTGAAATGTTACACGCCAGGACTTCTTTTTTAACCCCTTGTATGTAACCAAAATTTGAATGCTTCAGTCTGAGCTCTGCTCAGATTTACAGCTACAATTAACTAAATTTCTAAGTATGTCAGATCACCACTCTAAAAAAAAAATACATCTATAACAAACCAATATTGAATTCAAACTGGTTTGGATTTTTCTTCACCTGTGCAGAAAGTGGGTTTTTCTTTAGAAATAAGCCACCCACCTCATTTCCACACCAATAGAAGGCATTAGCACTTTGCATTTATAAGCTAAGCATATATTACCTTATAAATAGATTTAAACCTTGAAAATGATTCCTTGCATCCCACACCTATGTGGATGATTTAATTTGCTCATTTTTTGAAGGTGTGACCGAGCGATTTCACATTAATAAACTTAATTTAAAAACCCACATTACCAACGCCAACTAATACTGCCTTCATTGGTTTGTATCTGTTTCTTGTTGATATTTTCCATGCATTTTTTAATGACTAAACTTTTAATTCAGTACTAATGAAAAAAAAATCTAAACAACCCTTGTACAAAAGTTTGGGTTTTTTTGTGTTTGTTTGGTTTTTTTAAATAAAATTGACTACAAGGTCATGTCTTCTTCCATCAGATATCAAAGCTCCTATAATATTTGCTGTAAATGCAGAAGATACAGGTTTTTCTCCTTAGGTTTAAACTCTTCTCCTTCAAAACTTCCATTTCTTCTCATAGACACAGATCCACAAGCTCTGTCAAGTGACCATTCCCACACATGGCTGCGGCAGGGATGTGTCAGTGAGGTACTTGTGAGAAACTACAGTCAGGAAAAGATGATGAACAGTAGAATCATAGAAACACCAGGTTGGAAGAGACCCATCGGATCATTGAGTCCAACCATTCCCACCAATCGCTAAAACACGTCCCTCAGTACCTCATCCACCTGTCCCTTANCACCAAGCAGGCTGCTGGAGTAGCCAGCATAGCTTTAAGAGCACCATTCTCCAAACTACTCCCTCACTCATCTGAAGTTTACGCTCTTATCACAAAGCTCTCCAGTAGGTCAGAGCAATAAGTCACGAGACCTGCCCCTGTTACGGCAACTATGATGAATGAGATATTACTGTTTGTTTTGAGTTTCAATTTCATTTCACAGAGGGTACTGAGCTTAGTTATTCGTGCTAAATACACTCTAGGTATCCGATATTTCCCCTGGACTCGTGTTAGATTGCTAGCTCTGCTCAGATCAGAAATCCCAGGGAATGGCCTAGAAAAATGAAACTGCAATTGTGTTTTCTGAGAGCATTTCTATCCAGCTGCAATTTACAGCATTAAATGTACAAGGTTGTGAGGGAGCTCTAAATGAAATAATAGAATCATCAGGTTGGAAAACACCCACTGGATCCTCGAGTCCAACCATTCCTATCAAACACTAAACCATGTCCCTCAGCACCTCATCCACCCGTCCCTTAAACCCCTCCAGGGAAGGTGAATCCACCATCTCCCTAGGCAGCCTCTGCCAGTGTCCAATGACCCTCTCTGTGAAAAACTTTTTCCTAATGTCCGGTCTGAACCTCCCCTGGTGGATGGTTTTGTCTACTCTACTGCCACCATTCAAGGCATTTTCTTTCCACTTTCCCACTATAAAACCTATTGAAAAATTAAAAACAAAACAAGGTTTAGCCATAATTTTAAAGTATAGCACCTTCCAGGACCAGCAGCCTGCTGGTTTGGAACAGTGACAGAACACAAGTCAACCTGCCAAGTCAGTCAACATTCGAGCCAATGCACAGCATCTGCATTGTGGCCCCGTTCCCAGAGGTGTGTGTGTGAGGAATACTACTGGGAAATCCTTTTGAAAAGCTCAGCAGAGAGAAACGCTGATTAAGACGATTAAACCAAATTGCATAAAATTGTTCAGAAGATGAACTACGAAGCCAAATAGCATTCTTGCAGATCACCGAGTGAATGGGACTCGCAGGAAAGGGCTTTATCGCTTCCAAATGCATCATTCATGCAGAATTACAGCTAATGAGAGAAAAAGCTCCCTCCTGCATACCTATGTTCCCACAGGACAGGGCATCTCCTACTCCCAAGGTACTTCAAACACTGGAATGCACAGTGGCGATGACAGTTTTGCTTCCGTTGGAATCCTTTGCCACATTCAATAAGGAACAAAATGTAGACCTCATTTTCAGCAGTGGATGTAACTCATGATTGCAAAGGTGTACACAAGGTCCAGTGTTTGAATATGGAAAGGAAAAAAAAAGCACAGAAAATTTAGGTGTCAATACTAGTTTTTTCAGTTCAACTTTCTTCCCTGAATGATTTGTCACACGTATAAACTACAAGCGATGTTTTCCACAACAGCAGCACTGGGAATTCCTGTAAAACACTTTGAAATTTGAGATTTTTCAAGCTGTCTTCACCAGTTTGGACATCCACTACTTAGCCATGCTCTAGATAACTGCTGGGCAACCTGACGGTACCAGACAACCTCTGATAAAAACTATCCCAGAGTTACTCACAGATGGTACAACATAGTACAGGTAATTCGCATTCCTCTGCCTAAAACAATCTCAAAATACAGATGCCTCCTCTAGATAAAAACTTTCAAGTTTTACCATCCAGGAAGATGGCTAAACACAAATCTCAAATTTTTTTTTTGACAATAACAGTAAACATGCAGCACGCACTTGCTTAGGAGGTTCCCAAGAGTATTTCTGCTGATGTTCTCTCGTGCACACACCAAAGGCAAGTGCAGTCTTGCAAGCTGAAATGGGCACCTGAGCACAAACGCTGCGCTCTGTCAGGGCACCCTGCGTGATCTCAGCCCTTTCAGGGACTTGGATGAACTAGGGCTGATTTTTCCAATTCTACACATAAGCAGAAAAGCTCTGTAATAGCTCTGAGGTGCACTGGATTCTACAGCGAACTACAAACAGACACCAAATAAAGCCTTGGACTGGCTTTCAAGGAGTTGCAACTATCACTTCTACTTAGCTGTAACTGGATAAAGATGTATTTCAGATAGCTAGAAGGTCTCACAATGATGAAAACCACTGTCTGGTTGTCTTTGTTGTGAAATACCATAGCGGGTCGCTCCTTGTCCCCTGTCTAAAGTTCACATTTAAAAGACGATTAAACCAAATTGCATAAAATTGTTCAGAAGATGAACTACGAAGCCAAATAGCATTCTTGCAGATCACCGAGTGAATGGGACTCGCAGGAAAAAATTCTTCTCAAGGCCAGATGATCTTCTCGAGAATTCTTAGACCAGCAAAATATTATTTTATTTGATGGACTTCCTATACAAAAGTAATTCCACTGACCCACAGAATAAAAAGAG
>WAAB01000587.1:8070-18610 GCA_013389865.1 Piaya cayana
AGTACAGAGGGAGAATAACCTCCCTGGACCTGCTGGTCACACCGTTTCTGATACAAGCCAGGAGCCATTGGCCTTCTTGGCCACCTGGGCACACTGCTGGCTCATGTTCAACCAACACCCCCAGGTCCTTCTCCTCCAGGCACTTTCCAGCCAGACTTCTCCTAGTCTGTAGCTGCTCAGGGTTGTTGTGCCCCAAGTGCAGGACCCGGCATTTGGCCTTGTTAAATCTCCTGCCATTGGTCTCTGCCCAGCGGTCCAGCCTGTTTAGATCTCTTTGTAGAGCCTCCCGACCCTCCAGCAGATTGACATGAAACACAGTGTACTAAACACTAGCATTATCCATGGCCGGGTCATTACAGGGCTATGGTAATTGGAATTCCAGATACAATATCAGAAGTGAGAAAGAAGCATTCAAACCAACTGTCAACCCCTAAGTGAGACAACTGGCACTGGTGCTCAGCATCTTCCTATCGTGGAAACCAGAACTGGATTCTTGTGGGAGAGCTCAGCTCTCACAGCAACTCGGGATGAAAACATCCTGATATAACACCTCCCCTTTGGTTAAAGGGATCATTAGACACAGAAAGCTGCTCCAGACCTCTTCCACCCCCCAGTCTATGCAGAGAAGGAATCTCCAGGCTGCACACGTGTTGCTCAGTCAAAGGCGGCTCACAGCTCATCCCACCAACACCGCCCTGCTCAGCACTCTGAGCTGCCAGCGCTCCTGCTCTTCAAGATACAGGAATGGGAGTGGGGCTGGAGCCACCATTAGGATAAAAAAACCCACGAAGCAGGACAATTTATCTGGAAAATACAGCCAGTACATTCATCTACAGTTTTCTGTGAGGAACAAAATGAGATGAAGAACAGCTACAACCCCGCAGAAGACTTCCTTCCCCAGCGGCACTGCCTTCCAACGAGAGGGTGATGCATGGAAACAGTGCCGAGAGCAGCCACGAGATGAGAGAGCAAGGGTACCATGCAGTGTTACCTGTTTTTCAGGTGGAAACTGAAACACTGAGGGAGACAAGATGTTTCCACTAACATCATAGAATCATAGAACAACCAGGTTGGAAGAGACCCACCGGATCACTGAGTCCAACCATTCCCATCAATCACTAACCCATGTCCCTCAGCACCTCGTCCACCCGCCCTTAAACCCCTCCAGGGAAGGTGAATCAACCACCTCCCTGGGTAGCCTGTTCTAGTGTCCAATGACCCTTTCTGTGAAAGATGAGGCACACCTTGTGCTCTTAGGAACATGGTTTTTATTGTTTTAAAGCACTCAGCTTGACCACACAAGTGATGCTGTTCCAGCTCTCTTGCTCTAGGTTTGACATTCAGTATCTTTTATTAAACTATCACAGCCAGGATGGTGAGAAGCAAGATGAAAGGTTTCAGGCAGAGAAGCGCATTGTAGGTGATATAGTAGAAGGGATTTTGTGCCACTGAAACCTCCTCCTCTGTCCACTGGTTGTGTTCCGCGGGTGACAAACTGCTGATCTGGCTCTTTCCTCCCACAAGAGGATTTTCTCATCACAGTTTTCCTCCCTCATCCCCGCTCCCCTGACACTCCCCTGACTCCTCTCAATTCCACACATCCCATAGCCTTTCCTTTCAGAGATAACTGCAACTCTGAGTATTTGCTCTGAGTGCACTGAGCTTCCATACAGCTGCTTCCATTTGACACCTCTGTGGGGGAAATAAGAACAGAAGTCAGGTTTTCGTAGGAATGCAACATTTCCTCTTCTCCTGCAACACCCTGCCCGGTTCTCTCTGCACCCTCCGGTTACCGGAACACGTGAGGCAGAGCTTTGACAGACAAGAGCTTTCTCCACCGCACACTCCCGAGCTCATCCATCTTCAACGTTGTGATCGGCAGCCGTTCTTGGGAAAAAAACAGTTGCTATGTGGTCATGTAATTAAAGGCTGTCATAATTCACACCCACGTTGCGGTGAGGTGGTGTTGTGCAGGCAGCTTTAACTCTAGCAATGCCTTGTTTGAGGCTACTTGCATTTGAAATCGAAATAATGTTTTTATTGTACCACACCATAAATTATTTGTGCAGAAGTAATGTCCTGAAAAAAAAATGATTCTTCCAGCACGATCCCTTGCTCGAACAAAGCCACAGCCCCCAGCTGCTCACGCACACACCAGTCCCGGGACAGAAACACATCTGGGAAGAAACCCGAGCACAGAAGCACTCTCACTGGGCTTAAAATTAAGCACAAGCTGAAGCACTGCATGCAAAGCGAAGCTGCAGAGAAAACGCACGGGGGCTGAGATCAAAGAGGAGAAATTGGAAGCTAAATGGATTCAGAAGGGACTAGGGCTGACAAGCCAGGCATTCACACCATCAGCGGGCCCAACAGTCTTTTTCTTTCTCATTCTTACACTAGACAAACGAAGAACAATATTGACGCCATCAGCAATAACTAGGAGATAACGGCATTGTTTTCCCTGTCGAGGATGCATGCCTCCCTGCGTGGGTGGAGGATGGGTCAGTCGCTATGGAGCTGGATCAAAAGCCGTTGTTAGGGGAACAAGCAGGAAAGGTGAAACAATGGCTCAGATAAGAAGCATCTCAACAAACACGAAACCAGACTTGGGAGTTTAGAGCAGCAAGGAGGAGAGATGTTGGCCCCAACTCTAGGGATGTGGCCACTTTGCCAAGGCTGAGGAGCAGGAGATCAAAGGAAATGCTGACACCCTGGGGGACCCCAGCCAGAGGAGGAGGAGGAGGAAGGAGGCTGGCGGGGCGGCCAGAGACCGCCCAGGGTGTGAGCAAGGGACTGCACACCATGAGACCAGGCTGCGAGCAAGGAGGGCAGCTCTCCAGCCAAAACCCAGGGCAGCTTTCCCAAACTAGAAAGAAAAGGTGGTGATGGGAATAAGACCTCCAAGTATTGACCTCTGTCAACCTTTGCTGTACATGCTTTGAAGCATAGAATCAGAGAATCATAGAATGACCAGGTTGGAAGAGACCCACTGGATCATCGAGTCCAACCATTCCCAACAATCTCTAAACCATGTCCCTTAGCACCTCATCCACCCGCACTTTAAACATCTCCAGGGAAGGCGAGTCAACCACCTCCCTGGGCAGCCCATTCCAGTGCCCAATCACCCTTTCTGTGAAACTTTTTTTCCTTATGTCCAGCCTGAACCTCCCCTGGTGGAGTTTGAGGCTGTTCCCTCTTGTCCTGTCCCCTGTCACTTGGGAGAAGAGACCAGCTCCCTCCTCTCCACAATCTCCCCTCAGGTAGTTGTAGAGACCAATGAGGTCTCCCCTCAGCTCTCTTCAGCTCCCTCCTCCTCTTCTCCAGGATAAACACCCCCAGCTCTCTCAGTCGCTCCTCATAAGACTTGTTCTCCAGCCCCTTTACCAGCTTCGTTGCTCTTGAAGCTGCCCACTGCTCCTCTCCAGGTATGGAAGGAGCTCATTAAAGCCTTCTCACAAAGCAAGACTCCTTGAGAGCAGCCAACACCTCTGTCACAAGATCTTGTCTTGTGACCTTCACTCAAATCCTCCTTCTTTCTAGGAACTGATGACAAATTGCTCCCGGCTCTCAACGCAGAACCGCTCGGTTCTCCCACAGTTCTGGACAGAGGGTGCTCTCAGCAGCATCATCTTCTCCTGCGATTCATAAGCTACAAATTGAAGAAACACACCAGGAGCTAAAATGAGTTTCCGAGAACAAAACCAGCTGGTACAGACACAAGAGCCAAACATTCTCCTGGCTGCTGGCTGCATTTTTTTTTTTAATTCAGCTTAAAACTAAATGAAAAAAATCTGCTTGGAACCCAAACAGTCTCCAGCTGAAAATGTGGTGTCTAGCCTGAAACAGAGGCTTGCGTGCACAGTGCCAAGCAGCACAGGATTCCCATGGACCTGGTGTTTCACAAGCCCTTAATGTGGTTCAACTCAGGCAAGTGGGTTTAGGATTCCCAGTTTAAGATCTACAACACACATCTGCAATTCATTCCAGCTTCTTGCTTTATTTCTTGCTTCTCCAACCAACTCCAAATCATTTTACGAGTTCCTGCAATCCGGTACTAATCAGTTACTTATGGTGCAGGAGTCCCCGCTTCCTCGGAAGGGCTCCCTCGGCACAAGAAGCCAAGCCGTGTGTTTCATCAGCCCTGTTTCGCCAGAAACAACAGTAACTACCTGATAAAATAAAAATGCTTGGCTGCGTCGAACGCATTGATTACAAGACATGGAAAACTTCTACCCTACCATACAGCACTAATCATTTTCTACACCTTTCCTCTCGACCAGACCAACCATGTTAAACCAGGTGACTCCTCTGCTAGCAGGACAAATGGACTTGATCTCTTCTGTGAAGGGGATTTGACCAAGCGGCTTCAGGGAAACTTCAGAAGCCATTTTCATCCAGCTGTTAGGAGAGAATTCCCATATAACTATAACTCTCCCATATAACTATAACTCCCTATAACTACCTGAAAGGAGGTTTTAGAGGAGGGTAATGGCCTCTTCTCCCAAGTGACAGGGGACAAGACAAGAGTGAATGGCCTCAAGCTCCACCAGGGGAGGTTCAGGCTGGACATAAGGAAAAAATTTTTCACTGAAAGGGTCATTGGGCACTGGTAGAGGCTGCCCAGGGAGGGGGTTGAGTCACCTTCCCTGGAGGGGCTTAAGGGACGGGTGGATGAGGTACTAAGGGACATGGGTTAGTGTTTGATAGGAACGGTTGGACTCAATGATCCAGTGGGTCTCTTCCAACCTGGTTGTTCTATGATTCTATGATTCTATATGAGGAGCACTCCCGGGTTAAAACCCTCACTGCAAGTGTGCCAGACCCCAGACTGTCAGTATTTTCCCCCTGCACATCAGATCTGTTCAGTGGATGCTGAGGATACGTGGCAAGCAGGGCAGTTATTCCTGAAGTAAGCACTAAGGCATGATACACATCGTCTCTTAAGCTCACTGCTCCTCTTGTTTAAACTACAGGTTGTCCAAATACCAACCCACACCTGCCCTAGTGTTGTGCCCAGCTCCAACAAGATGTCCGGTGAGGAGAACCACAACCACTTGTTTTGCCACAGGGAAACCTTACCAGCGGGGCAGCTGATGGGAAAAGGGAGGCTGAGACAGACGACCTCCTCCTCCCTCCAGCACAGATCAAATCCACAGGTGCACAGTAATTCACGGTAATTCCTGCTCATGGTTTCCACGAGGCTCACTGCTTATCATGCAGAAATCCAATCAGTGGAGAACAATAAGGTTTTCAGGGATCCAATTAGGTTGCCACCTACCCTCTAACACCTCCAGCACCCTGCCATTCCCTTGAGCTGCAGTGGTGAGCTGCAGACCTGAACAGAATAAAGAATTAAAACGGTTATCCTCATCAAGACAGGACAAGAGGGAATGGCCTCAAGCTCCGAAAGGGGAGGTTCAGGCTGGACATTAGGATAAAATTTTTCACAGAAAGGGCCATTGGGCACTGGCAGAGGCTGCCCAGGGAGGGGGTTGAGTCACCTTCCCTGGAGGTGTTTAAGGCACGGGTGGACGAGGTGCTGAGGGACATGGTTTAGTGTTTGATGGGAACGGTTGGACTCGATCATCCGGTGGGTCTCTTCCAACCTGGTTGTTCTATGATTCTATGATCAATGTTCTGCTGGTGGTGGATGCAAATAAAATTTTGCTGGCTTATTTTGCTGGCTTCATGGTGTCCCTTGGCACCATCAGTTTGAGGACACAAGTGAGCAGGGCATGGACAGGGATGCTTTTTTGCAGTTCTTAAGTTAAAAAATCTTAACTGCTTCTCTTGCAAGGGACTCTCAAGATGAAGCTTGTACTTGAAATTTTAAAAATCTTTAGAATGTCTTGCATGATGACTTTTCATACTGATAATCTGAAGTCACTGTCCTGAAGTGAGGTGTTTAAGGTGCAGATGGATGAGGTGCTGAGGGACATGGTTTAGTGTTTGATAGGAATGGTTGGACTCGATGATCCTGTGAGTCTCTTCCAACCTGGTTGTTCTATAATTCTATGGTTAGAAGCAGGTCCCTCTGCAGTGACACCACCCCATGCTGCAGGACAGGGCTATCACCTCCCCATCCTCTGGGGTCACAAGATCCTCTATCCCAGTGCAGACTCCTTTTCCATCCACCGCCCTCAGCAAGGGGTGGTGGGTATCAGATATCTCCCACATATCATCTCTCATCTAAATCTGTCTCCAAGAGAAAGCAAAGTGCCTACAGCTCTTTGTGTGAAACTCCTACTGCAGCATCCCCAAAAAGGGAAAAGGCTGACAGAGTGGGAGCAGGTGGAACATGAGGCTCATGCCACAAAGCCATCAATTTATAACAATGTAAGACACGTTCACTGAGATGTTGGATCATCATTCATCACCACTGCACAGAAACCCACAGAACTTGGGCAGAGAACACTAAACCGTCTTTTTACCAGATGAAGATCGCTGCTGTCAAAAATGGGTCTGGGGGCAAAAGAGCCAAAGCCTAGGAATCCTGTTTTCACCCTTCTCAGTTTCTGTATAACAGAAAGCTGTTACAATTAAGAAACTTCTGCAAAAACATCATCCAGAAGTTCCTGTGTCTCTGTAGGGCTCATATGATACGTACAACTTCATCATTTGGGCATCTATCATTCCTATCTTTGCTGACTCCCGAACGACGCTCGTTGATGAGAAGCTTGACATGAGCCAGCAACGTGCGCTCACAGCCCAGAAGCCCAGCCCTACCCTGGGCTGTTGGAACAGGTCCAGAGGAGGCTACAAAGATGATCCGAGGGCTGCAGAACCCTCCATACAAGGACAGGATGAGAGAGTTGACATTCAGTCTAGAGAAGAGAAGGCTCTGAGGAGATTTTATAGTGACCTTCCAGTACCTGAAAGCGCTACAGGAAAGCTGGAGAGGGATAATTCATAAAGGTTTGTGGTGATAGGACAAGGGGAACAGGTATAAACTGGAAAGAGGCAGATTTAGGCTTGATATAAGGAAGAATTTCTTCACCAGGAGAGTGGTGAGGCACTGGAACAGGTTGCCAAGGGGAAGTTGTGGCTGCCCCATCCCTGGAGGTGTTCAAGGCCAGGTTGGATGGGCCTTGGGTAACCTGATCTAGTGGGATGTCCCTGGCCATGGCAGGAGGGTTGTACCTAAATGATCTTTAAGGTCCCTTCCAACCCAAACGATTCTATGATTCTATGACACATTCGGCTTTGATGAGGAGGTCCACCAGCCTAAAAGGTGGATAAACACTCCCTTTGTGGGGCTGAAGTACTAGTTGCCTCTTGCAGGTGTCAAGAGAGACCAAGCCAATGATCCAGATGTGGTCCTTTCAGGGCAAAGAAGAGAGCGGGCAGGAAATCAGGTTGGTTGCTCGTGAAGTTGAGGGAACACAAACTGCACATCCTTGGTGGCTCTTAGTGACTGTCCTAGGAATGGCAACACTGCAGCTAGAGGACAAATGCCTCCTTATTATCAGCCCAGCCTAATGATTAGCTGATAATGCTCAGCTTCCAGATAGGCACTGGAGAAGCATTCCTCCAGTTTCCTGTTTGAATAATGCAATCTGCGCTGTCTGGACCTCGCACTCAGAACATCATGCTGCAGCCGGGCCAGCTTTATTATTTCTTTCATGCTTACTGTTTTCATTTCGCCTTTCACCCTCCACATGTTTTATCTCAAGCTCTTGGAGGTAAGTCATGAGCTTACGTATTGCACAACAAAATATCTCCAGGGACCTTTTATATTCTCCTCCAGATGGTTGGGTGGATAATACTCTTCTTTCCACATCCTTTACACTCTCAAATTGTGATGAATGCAAGTTTGACCAGATTTAAATGGAATATAGATCATAGAATCATAGAACAAACAGGTTGGAAGAGACCCACTGGATCACTGAGTCCAACCGTTCCTATCAAACACTAAACCATGTCCCTCAGCACCTCATCCACCCGTCCCTTAAACACCTCCAGGGAAGGTGCATCAACCACCTCCCTGGGCAGCCTCTGACAGTGCCCAATGACCCTTTCTGTGAAAAATTTTTCTCCTAATGTCCAGCCTGACCCTCCCCTGGTAGATCTTGAGGCCATTCCCCCTCGTTCTGTCCCCTGCCACTAGGGAGAAGAGCCCAGCTACCTCCTCTCCACAACCTACTTTCAGGTAGTTGGAGAGAGCAATGAGGTCTCCCCTCAGCCTCCTCTTCTCCAGGTTAAGCACCCCCAGCTCTCTCAGCCGTTCCTCATCAGGCCTGTTCTCCAGCCCCTTCACCAGCTTTGTTGCTTTTCTCTGGACTCGCTCCAGAGCCTCAACATCCTTCTTGTGCTGAGGGGCCCACAACTGAACACAGGATTTGAGGAGCAGTCTGTTTTCTCTAGCTTGTTCTTTATTTTTTTTCATGCAGGAAAAGGTAGGAAAATTCGTGGCAATAACCCAGAATATGACTTGATTTGCCCAGCAGTACTGCCGTGGTGGCAAGTCCTCAGCTGGTAGCACCTGTGATGACAATAATAAATGTTATGGAACCATCAAATTAGGGAATCGGAGAAGAACAGTGATGAAGAGAACAATCGTCTAGAAGAGCAGACAGCACAGAATCATGGAATCATGCAATGGTTTGGGTTGGAAGTGACCTTAAAGCCCATCCAGTTCCAACCTCCTGCAATGAGCAGGGACACCTCCCACTGGATCAGGGTGCTCAAAGCCTCATCAAAAGCATGAGCTGTCCCAGTTCCCTGTTGAACTAGGTCAGTGTTATAAATACTCATACATAATTTCAAATGAAAAAATCCTAAGAGCTTAAAGAAACATTCAGTAGCTGCAGTTCCAATTCCAAACTCAAGTTTCTCTGCAACAATGTGATGGCGTTATGTTATTGCCCCAATCAGTGTGGAAACCAGCACAGAATCAGCTTTCGCTTTTCGTCTTTACAAATGAATAGAAAAATCAAAGGAATGCAACAGCTGTCCTTTTGGAGAAGACCAGCACATTAGTGGTGTCTCTGCAACAATAACTGGGGGACAGCCTTGGAAAACAGGGATGTCAGATCAGCAGAATGTTCCTGCCTCCAGCATTCACTGGAGTTGTTAGAGATCTGTTTGTAAATGATATTCAGTCCCACTCACGCATATAAACACACCCAAAGGTAAAAATATGCATCTCTGTACAGTGTTTGAGCTCCATTTCAAGAAGGAAGGTTACCAAACCATTGGTCAACAGGATGGTGCCTTTCACCATCTCCTCTCCTCAGTGAGACCCTGCAGGGACCTTCTAGTACCTGAAGGGGGCTACAAGACAGCTGGGGAGGGACTTTTTACAGGAGTATGGAGCAATAGGATGAGGGGGAATGGCTATAAATTGGAGGAGGGAAGATTTAGTTCAGGCATTAGGAAGAAATTCCTCACAATGAGGGAGGGGAGGCCCTGGCCCAGGATGCCCAGAGCAGGGGTGGCTGCTCCATCCCTGGAGGGGTTCAAGGCCAGGTTGGATGGGGCTTGGAGCCCCTGATCCAGTGGGAGGTGGACCTGCCCAAGGCAGGAGTGGCACTGGATGGGCTTTTAGGTCCCCTCCAACCCAAACCATTCCAGGATTCCGTGATTCTGCAAAGTCACACAGGGTCCTTAGCATGAACAGATGCACAGAGCATGCAAAGTGAAGAACAAAAGCCTTAAGCAAAGGCAGTAAGGAAATTTGAATGTTGAAAGGATCAGTACAGTAATTAAGAGGAGGAAATAGTCAATTATCAACTGAAATGTTACAGTGCCAACCTGAAAAAAACCTGAATTAAGCAAGCCAGCCAGCCTTCTTGCTTATAAATTAAAGACAGATTCAGTGTTTGAAAGTTCCAAAGCCTTTTCTTAGAGCACATTAACAGAAGAATATGCAAGGAAACATCCTTGATTCAGCTGAGCTTCCAGACTGCCTCCCTGCTCCTCAAGAATGTTTCATGGGAGCACAAGAGCTCACACATTCTCCTCTCAGGTTTACAACCAGCTTGATCCGAGAGGAGGACAAACATCAGGGTAGCAGAACAGTGGGCAGCAACCACGGTCACTGCCATGTGTGTGGAAAAGGGCAAGGGAGGAGTTTGCCCCACCTTCTGCCAGGACGAGATCTCACACTGGCACATCTCTCAGGGCTGCGAGTGGTGATGTCCACTCATCAGTGACCCCCACTCTAGCTGGGAGGAGGAGGAGAGATCAGGCCAAGCACATTTATTGTGATGAGGTTTAACAAGGCCAAATGCCGGGTCCTGCACTTGGGGCACAACAACCCTGAGCAGCTACAGACTGGGAGAAGTCTGGCTGGAAACTACCTGGAGAGGAAGGACCTGGGGGTGTTGGTTGACAGTGACTGAACATGAGCCAGCAGTGGTCCAGGTGGCCAAGAAGGCCAATGGCATCTTGGCTTGGATCAGAAACAGTGTGACCAGCAGGTCCAGGGAGCAAGTTTGCAGATGACACTAAGCTGGGTGGAAGTGTGGATCTGCTGGAGGGTCGGGAGGCTCCAAAGGGGTCTGAACAGGCTGGATCCATGGGCTGAGACCAATGGGAT
>WAAB01000587.1:24088-60698 GCA_013389865.1 Piaya cayana
GCTAAGGGAGCACTCGATGCCTTCATCCACGTCATTGATGAAGACATTGAACAGGGCTGGACCCAGCACTGAGCCCTGGGGAGCCCCACTTGTCACTGGCCTCCAGCTGGAGTTAACTCCATTTCCCACCACTCTCTGGGCCCTCCAGCCAACCAGTTTTCTACCCAGCTGAGTGTGCGCCTGTCCAGGCCAGAGGTGACAGTTTCCGTAGCAGAATGCTGGGAGAATTGTTAGGTCTAAAACCATAGATGGGTTCATAAAAGATAATCCATACTCAACTTCCTGACAGGACTAACTTGGATTTTTAATAAAACTGCACAATTGAGGTAGAATGCACATCATCATCATCCCATAAAAACTGGCCATTAATATTGATTGAGTTTGATTTAGATTCCTTCAGAAAGATGCTCTTTTTTTGCCTCGTCTTTCTTACACAACATGCAACAACTGGTCAATATGTTAAAAAATTGTGCATATTATCCTCACTCAGACGCTTTGGATGAAGTCCACAGAAAGAGAGAAACCTTGCACGACCTCCAGCTCATGAATGGAAAGTAAAGGAAGCCTGAGAAAACAGTAAACCAAATGTACTGCTGAAGAGTATTCATAATGAAAGGGATAATCAAGGCCAACCCTGCATGTAGAATCATCCAGGGGTTTCCACAGCCCACAGAACGAGAATGGAGACACGTCTTTGTGGAAAGGTGACCTCTGGTCTGCACATGCCCAAGTGTTTTGGAAGCAAATCTCAATGGGCTGTTGGAAGTCCCTGTCCACCTTCCAAAATCTTGGCATCTCACCAGGAAAATACTACTTGAACCATCAGGATGGGGGAACCCTTGACCATCGGGTTTGGAGCTAAGGTGGGGAAGGACTGGAGCACAGCCAAGGTCATGGGACCCAATGGGGAAGATGCACGCCTCAGGACACACCAAAGCAAGGAGCACACCAGCAGGCAGGCCTGGCAGCAAGGAGCTGAATCCAGAGTAAAAGGTAAGCCAAGTGTCTGGAAAAAAGTGTCTTGAAGAGTGAGAATCACTATAAGGAATTATTCCTCAGGGAAACAGGGGAAGCGCCTTTGCGTGGGTATTTTATGAGAGACTGGGCAGCCCACCAACAAATGTACTGAGGAAAGACTCAGACAATGGCAAGGAAATGGATTAAACGTGTTAGTAAGACAATTTCCAGATCCGATTTCTGTGAAGAGGAGACCATGACCTCACCATTGGATCGGTGGAGTCACCAGTAAGTACTGTCCCATACAGCTCTGTGTCCCTCATCAGCATGAGCATGGGCTTTAGACAAACCACACCAAAGGCTGAAAGGGATCTGGGAGCGGCTCCTCATTGTTGTTTTATTGTTGTATTAATGATGGATCAATTTATGTCCACGGGTTTTGCAACGCAGAATTCTCCAGGGATACTGAGGAGGAGAAAACTGAGAGACAGAATAAAGCTTTGGGGGAAAACAAGAGGTTTGAGCTTGATTAAATGAAAAAAAATAGCTGGAGGAACAGAATATGTGCAGATCCTTATTGGGGAGAAGCGACTCTTCTCCAAGGACAGAGAGCAGCAATGGAAACACTAAAATGGCTGGTTGGCCAGGCTGCTGTTTCTGTACTTGTCTTGTCCTTTCCAGTTCACTCCAGTTCACTGAAGCACAAGTCCCAGCAGCTTTTCCCTGTCAGGGGTTCCCACAACCGTTACAATCTCAGAATCGACTCTGGCACCTTTCAGGATCTGATCCGGTGTCTGTGTACCCACTATTTGCACTTCCAATTCGGAGCAGCTGTTTCAGATACAGCTGTGGGAAAACCCAAAAGCCAGAGCTTCCCTTTCACCCGCTGACTAATAGAGGTTGGCCACAACATCCAAATAAACAGGAGCTTAGCAAACGCATAAACTGTTTAACCAAGAGAATAGCCCACTGTAAACACACACCATCTGATTGAAATATCCTTCCCTCTTTAAGAATGAATTGTCCCTTCATGGGGCACCTTTACCAGCTGAATTTATCGGCACCTCAGTGAATTACAGAATCATAGAACAACCAGGTTGGAATAGACCCACCAGATCATCAAGTCCAACCATTCCTATCAAACACTAAACCATGTCCCTCAGCACCTCGTCCACCCATCCCTTAAACCCCTCCAGGGAAGGTGAATAAGCCACCTCCCTGGGTAGCCTCTGCCAGTGCCCAATGACTCTTTCTGTGAAAANTGGTGGTGAGGGGCCCAGAACTGAACACAGGATTCGAGGAGCGGCCTCACCAGTGGCGAGTCCAGAGGGAGAAGAATCTCCCTGACCCTGCTGGCCACGTCATTTCCGATACACCAGAAAAAAGCACCAGAGAAAATGACAGAGTTGAAGAAGTTGGCCATCACTTCATGGGATCAATGCACAGCAATCGTGATATGAGGACTCACAGATACAAAGCTCATCCCATTCGATGTTGGCATTCCAGGACAGCTTTACACTGGTACTGTCTGAAATGCGGCCCCTGTCTTTAGACCAAGGGTTCACATAGGCCTGTAACACTTCAGTCAAGAAGATCACCTTCTTGCCTGGAGACAATGCTTCAGGCTCTCTTTCATCTGTGTTTCATTGTGCCTTTATAATTTTTTTTCTTTTCACCCTTTTTATTTTTTTGCTAATGCTTTCCCAAGTTACCTGTCCTTCCTGTTGGCTTGTGGCTGGGTTGCTGTGGAGATGATCCCTGAAGACAATTCATGGGACAGAAGTGCATTTACTGCTCGATTGGACTGAAGGACCCTCCAGCCAATGTCCCGAATCCAAAGGTGGACAACAGCAGACGTCAAGAGAACATTATTAAATGGATCAGGTGTGAGGTGATCCTTCCCTCATGTTCTCCCAGCTTCTAGAAACCTACTGCTCAGGAGACCTGAGACAGTGATGGAGGCTGTGCTTGTCAAAGTCTTTGATAGAACTGTTTTCCACTAATTTGTTAAGTTGCTTCTTTAATTCACAGGAGCTTTAGCATTCACTATCCAGAACTCACCTATGTTGCACAAAACATCTCCCTATGTCCGATCTAAACCTTTCCCCTGACATTTTGAAGCCCCACAACCCTGGTATTAAAAGAGATGATCACGATGATTAGAAGAGAGTCCACAACCTCTCCCTACTCCTGTTCTTTATTTCACTGATAATCAACTGTGCGGCAGATGGATCCTCAGTAACCAAACCCAACACCATCCCACGGAATGTGACAATAGCTGAAAAGCAGCTGAGAACAAAGAAAAAAATGCTGAATTAAATGTTGGCATTGACAGGCTTCTAAATTGGATCTGGTTTTATTAGATTGATTAGGATTAGTTTGATTGGAAGATTGGATTTTATAAGCATAAGATCTGGAGTAAGTTTCCTTTATTTTCTTTTGGCTGTTAGATCAACTGAAAAGCTATAGCAATTTACTTTTTTTCTTATGCTTCCAGAAATGTGACTGGACAGCATATTAATCCACTTCTGTGAATAAGCAGAATTTGAACGCAGACCATGCTCGTAAGCACCATAATCACATGCATTTCCAACACCCCAGGTCGGTGGCTCACTGTGGTTACTGGAACCACCAAGAAACACAAGATGCTGGGTTCTGGTGGAGGCTGTAAGAGATGTCAGATCTTGCTTTCCCTTACGCTAACAGTAAGTTAGTGAGACGATAGGACAAATGCTGTTGTGAACAAGATAGCAGTCATCAGGCATTTACTGTAACATTCAAAAAACAGCAACAAAGCTGGTGAAGGGGCTGGAGAACAGGCCTGATGAGGAACGGCTGAGAGAGCTGGGGGTGTTTATCCTGGAGAAGAGGAGGCTGAGGGGAGACCTCATTGCTCTCTACAACTACCTGAAAGGAGGTTGTGGAGAGGAGGGAGCTGGGCTCTTCTCCCAAGGGACAGGACAAGAGGGAATGGCCTCAAGCTCGGCCAGGGGAGGTTCAGGCTGGACATTAGGAAAAAATTNAGTGCTGGGTCTCGAGTATGGAGTGTACATTACTCCAAATTTAATGCTGCTGCTTCTAAAGGATGTGCTAAATATCAAATGAACATGAGAGCTCAGAGTACACTCCCAGCATGGACTGTCATTTAAATCCTTCCAATTAAAAGAACAATGAGAGCATGTGCCTGGAATGGACTTCAGGGAACAATGTCCTTTCAGCCTCCACAACTCGCTGGCAAAGGGCTCTCCAGGGAACTGGACCGTGATAAGCAGGTAAGTTTCCAACTCAAGCAAAGCGCATTGACACCCACGTTCTTCACCCAGCGATCCCGAGTGCTGAGGCACAAATGCTCCCAAGCCTGCGTGAACAAGAAATTACAGGCAGGCCTTATTCCAAGAACGTATTTAATCTTCAACAACAGAGAGTTAAGAAAGGAGGACTCTGGTCTCCATTCAAACAGACTGGGAAAACGGGGCTGTATTAAACAGACACAGCAGCTTTCAACTACTGACTGTGCAACTGTCAGGAGCAAAAGGAAAGTGAAACAAACACTTGGTACAACTCCCGAACTCCACTGTTTCTACCTCACATCAATCTGCAAAACTGATTTTTATAGTTTGAAGTTAAGAAAGACTTGTAAGTAAACACAAGCTAAGGAGCACTGGTAGGTCAGGCTCCAAACATGATGATACTCAGCATTAAGAAGTAAAAACTCCTCAAAATACCATGTTTTCCTTTCCCCTGATCCATAGAGGTGGACATTTGAAAAAGGTACCTTATTTCCATTCTGCATTTACTCCTTGTCATAATTATTAAATTAAGTAATAGGGTGATTTAGGAGACTTGGTGTTGCTGCACTGGATGCACGTCCAGAGGACAGAATGGAGATGGGAAGACTCCACTGTCACATAAATATCTTCCTATTGTCCAGAGACCAAGGCAAGAGGATCTCCCTACTACTCTAATATTTTTATTCTTCACATTTTTAAATGGATACCCCCTCCCTGGAGGTGTTCAAGGCCAGGTTGGATGGAGCCTTGGGCAGCCCAATCCAGTGGGAGGTGTCCCTGCCCATGGCAAGGGGGTTGGAACAGGATGGGCTTTGAGGTCCCTTCCAACCCAAACTGTTCTGATTCATTCTATGAAATATTCATGAATTCTCCACAATCCTAGCCTGCATTTTACAAATGCTTATGAATGGCACAAACATTTCCTGGTAACATGAAGAATCAGGATGGGCTAATAGAAACTAGGAGATAACCATCTTCAGCAAGAATGAAATGTAGTTTCCTTCCACAGATAGTTCAGTGGCACTTGGATACCCACCAGCTTCTTTTTGGCAGTAAGAGGACCAGTATAAATTAAGCTTTATGAGCTTAATGTGCACAGAGTAGACCTCCTTATTTGGTCCATTCCTTTGGATGGGTCCAAAATGCTCAAGAAAACACCTTTCTGATCTCAGCTTTGCTACTGCAGAGGACTTCAGCCATCATTTTCACAAGATGAGTACGTTCAGTTCTTGAAAGTCACACTGCCACATTCATGGGTGAGCGGGGAAGGACGTCTCCTTCAGCTCAACACCCACGTTGGCTCATTTAAAGAGCTCCGCTCTATGCATTTACTGAGCAGCTTCAGCAGAACATTGGCTAAAAAGATTTTTACTGCCCGTTTCATCCCCTGTTGTGCTCCACGGCTCCCACCCTTCCTCAGGGCAGCAGAGTCCCCAGGGATCCTGCCCGGCTCCTGCGGTTTGGGATTGTACAACTGCATCCCGGTGGGTTTGGGGTGAGCACAGATGGGAGGCAGCAAATGAAAAATGAGCGTATTTTGCTCTGCACGCCATTCTGCCTAGGGCGGTTGGCAAATATCTTCACACATATGGCAGACAAGTTGGCTTGTCCACAGCTCAACCCCAACAGATCATCAACAAGTGCTGCAACAAGACAGAGGAAACAGAAACCAGCACAAAAACAAACAAGAAAAGGGTAAATGACTCTCAAGAATTTTGCAATTTCACATTGGTTACTCAACAGCAACACTGGAATAGATTCATTTGGTTTTAGCCAGGCTCCCACTTTGGCAGGGCGCGTTCCCTGGTTTTCTCCTTCTACTCCTCTGAGGTAGGTAAGAGTTGCAGGTTCTGCATCACCTTGATTAAATCATCTGTATCTCCTACAGCCAGTCCTGTTGTCAAGAGAGACACACAACTAGGAGATCATCCATGTTTGGATGATCTGCCCCATGCCTTGGAAACCACTCGTTGCTGACTGCACAAACCCCAGGCTAACTCGCTTTGTAGGGTGACAGAACAGCTTGGGAGGGGCTCCTGATCAGGGAGCACAGGGACAGGACAAGGAGGAATGGTTTTCAGCTAAAAGAGAGGAGATTGAGATGAGATCTTAGGAAGAAACATTTTGCTGTGAGGGTGGGGAGACCCTGACCCAGGCTGCCCAGAGCAGTGGTGGCTGCCCCATCCCTGGAGGGGTTCAAGGCCAGGTTGGATGGGGCTTGGAACCCCTGATCCAGTGGGACGTGTCCCTGCCCATGGCAGGGCTGGGACTGGATGGACTTTGAGGTCCTTTCCAACCCAAACCATTCCATTACTGCCTGTCTATGTGCAGTCACCCCCAGAGAAACAAAGTTTGGGATTCTTCTTTCTTCAATTCTGCCAAAAAAACCACGTGTCTGGTCTCACTCCAGACAATGGAAATAGAAGGAAGTTTCAGAGCACCACTGCAGTGCAGTTCTCCTGGACTGGAACACCCAGGAAAGGGCTATCATTTAAAACA
Organism: Piaya cayana; assembly: GCA_013389865.1. NCBI lineage: Eukaryota > Metazoa > Chordata > Aves > Cuculiformes > Coccyzidae > Piaya > Piaya cayana. The sequence goes on from WAAB01000587.1 coordinate 30,835, forward strand.
GAACCATAGAATCATAGAACAACCAGGTTGGAAGAGACCCACCAGATCATCGAGTCCAAACATTCCTATCAAGATAGGACACAAAAGAAAATTTAAAAACCCTGGAACACCGCACACAGAGAACTCAAGCAGCAGAAGGTCAATAATGAGAGATGGGGCTGTAGTTTTGGCATATGACTAGTTGATTCCAAGATATTTTCAATTCTAGAAAGGTCATAAATCATCATAAACCAGACTTACAGCACCCCAACAACAGGACTGTAACCTCCTCCTGCTTTGAAATTGCTTGTAATTTTCCAGAACTTCATCTAGGTGGGTATTTCCTTGATGGAAATTGCAGACTGAATTACTTGAGAGCATTCCTTCCTAAGCATTTCCTCCATTTCTGAAACACGTACGTTTTCCATACCCGGATGTGGTTTTGCCATTCTCATTAAAATCCCTGCAAATCAGGCCAAGCTGAGAGCCACAGCAAACCCCTCACTTGCAAATGCTCAGTACAGAACGGCCAGAAATTCAAACCTAAAATTCTTTAAAAGTCCTTGTCCTGGGATCATGTGGGATAAAGTTGATATTCTTCACCTTATCCTGCTGGCCTGCCTATGGGAAAGAGGGAAGGGGGCACAGCTGGGACAGCTGGTCTGAACCAAAGCAATATTCCATACCGTTATGACGTTGTGTTTAGCACATAAACTCAGGGATGTAGCCAGGGCATCGCTGCTCGGGGACAAGCTGGGCATTAGTTTCTAGCTGGTGGGCAATTGCATTATTCACTTTGTATATTCTTCCATTATTATTGTTATTATTTTTCTTTTCTATTCAACTGTTCCTATTTCATTCACTTCTGGTGATGGAAGAGCTAGGAACTAGAAAGCAGGAAAAATCAGAGCAACTACCACAACTTTCATTCCTATATTAGCATCTTTTCATGCAGGAGGCAAGGAGATAACATTCTCCATGTCAGGTTTCCTATTAACTTCTTCCTACACTGATAAATGGTACAACTCCACAGATGGAATCAGAAGGAGAGACAAGAGTTTTACCTGCTGAGTGAATGGGAAAAGGTGGGGAGGCATGGGCTGAGTCAGGAGACAGATGACTTTTCTTTCCTGCCACCTACACCTTCACAAACGAGGTATCACCAGTTTACAAGTGGTTTACAATGAATATAGCGCGTCCTCAAACCTGGCTTCTGCAGCTTAAAATGTGGAATAAAAACCCCATACAAAAGCATCCCATCTGTGCACGACAGCATATAGAAAACTGAGAGTACGCAGATGGGACACATCACACGCTCCCTTCTGTCTCTCTCAACACGCCAGCTTTGAATATCTGCCCTAAATAAAAACACAACTGACAACTCGTTATGCGCGAGGCCAGCAGGGCTGCGTACGCCTGTATGTACTTGGCACAGTCAGGATTGTTCTCTCCACTTCTAACAAACAACTCGCTTATAAATGGAAAACTTGCTAATGTTCAAGTATTCTGCTGTGTTTCAGTGTCAGGAGGATTGTATGCAACTAAGTGTCCGGGAGGGAACAACTAATTGGCCATCAAATACATAGAGATGAAGCTTAGGTTGCTCCAAAGCCAGTAGGACAGGATGCAGCCTTCTTATGATCCACAGCAGGGACAAACACTGATCTGGAACATTTCTAGTTGCATTAACAAGCTACCAACACATAAAAATAACACTCCAAAGATGTTTATTTTTACAAGTTACATTAGGTGGAGATCACGGCTGAACAATATAGCTGAGCACATATGGGAATGTTTAAGCAGCAGCTCCATTCTCTGTCCAAGAAGTCTGTAGACAAACACAATAAAGTGAAGTTACACACGACAACTCAATGTACTACACAAAAGAAAAAAAGGACAATAAAGACAAAAAAAGTGTATTTTCATGAAAAAACAAATTTCGCTTATGTTGCAGGAGGAGCATCTGAGAGAGGAGAGAGCAGCTGGAACGGATGAGTACAGAAACAGCAAAATACAGCTACAGGGAACAAGGTCCTAGAGCTGAGCCCTACCAAGTGAGACAGCATCTTCACCTTGCCAGTAGCACCTCCTGGACCACGCTCCGTGGCCAAGGCCTGCGGAAGAGAACGCAGCAGCTAACATGTTGCCTAAGCCTGCAACAACCTGTAACTTCAGATTTCCACAGCCAGGTCTTCCAGTGTTGGTATGAAATGGACTATGTAGATCTTTCTTCCAAGGATATGAGTAAATCCAACTGCTTTCACACCAACTCTCAGCACCAGTCTTGCTGCAACAGCTGCCATTCTGTATTAATCATGCAAAGAAATACCAGGTTTTGTTGATGTTGAACTACCTGCTCCTGTTTAACGTACCTACTTTTTGTTAGGGAATGAAAGCCAAATGGGGAACGATTGCTTATCTTCTGTCCCAGTCGGGCACCTTTTCTTCAGGCCCGGACACCCCTCATTTGCAAGCTGTCCCACAATCTGTTACTGGGGAGGCAATGCCTCGTTCAGCTATGGCTGTAAACAGAGATCATTCCATGTTCCCACATGTTACTCTGCATTTACTGACACCACGTTTAACCTGCTAGTTTAGTTTCTAGACACAACAGTGCCATAAGGCAGGTGCTTCTGCAGCTGTAGAGCTGACTATGCCAAAGCACTTGTGAATCCTCAGACTTCGCTATTTCTCTATCCATGGCCTTCCTCAGACCATCTGTGAGAGTGTTAAACAACAAAGATCTCAGAAGACTCCTGGGTCACTCCAATGGTAACCATCCCCCATTACAAATACTACCACCACACATTTTCTTACCTTTTAACAAGTCACTGGATACTACAATTCATTCTCTCTTACCCCAGAATGACTGGTTGCTGTAAGAAGCTGTGGCAAAGGAGCATGTCAGAAGCTGTTTGAGGACATCGTACACAGTGGAAAACCCTAATCCAGATGTTTGCTGAACCTTTCCCATCCTTGAAGATTCATCAAGTGCAACTTCCTTTTACAAAAGACAAGAATCCTCCACATTCCTATAAAATCCTGTGCCAAATAATTCTAATCTATATTATTCTTTTGACGATGCTGCATTATATAAAGCCAGATTTCTGTCTGCGGTTCCCCAGACTCCCTGGAACTCTTGGCAAGCTGGCAAGGTATCAGCCCTCTCTGTTCTCTAACAGGGCTGAGGAGGTTTTAACTGAAAGACTGAACACAGCAGTGAATAATCAAACAGTTTCTCCCTAGAATCCCCCCTGAGCTCTAACACCCTGCTCCCTGCAGTCAGTTATTGCTCACTGAATTCCTAAATTCTTCCGATAGTGGGGTTTGAGACGGGTTCCGGTAAAGAAACCATGAGGAGCATAGATGCCTCAAACTCATCCGTTTCTTCCTGCTCCCCATTCTGCAAGTGATCTTTCACACCCTGGTCTCCAGGAGTTTTGCAAACTTTCAGACAAACTTCTTATTCCCAACATATTTGGACAAGAGCTGTTGCTTTTTATAAATTCTGAAAGCCGTTCCTCTAAGCTTTTGGCATTTCAAAGTGTTTGTTCTTCTCTGTCTTCCTCACTTGCTCATGACTTCAGCTTTTGGATGAGTGCCTCTGCCTCTACAGTCTTTCTGCCCTGCTGTTTCACATCACAACTCTCCTCTCCCTCGGTCGCTTTTGATGGGGCCAGGGCATGTCCTCCGCAGTGCGGTGCCTTCAAATAACCCTCAGACTACCTACAACACTTCACCCTTTCTACTGCTCCTTTCAGTTTCTTTTTAACAAGCTTCCTCTTCCCAGTTGTGCTTTCCCTTTTGAAATCAAACATCACTTCACTGATGTTTTCGGCTTGGATCCCTGCTGTAAGGATTGGTAAGCGCACTCGTGTTCCCACTCATAGAGGGCCACTGGCAGTAAAGTTTCATAGTATCATACAGTGGTTTGGATTGGAAGAGACCTTAAAAGCCCATCCAGTTCCACCCCTGCCATGGGTAGGGACTACTCCCACTGGATCTGGAGGCTCAAAGCCCCATCCAACCTGGCCTTGAACACCTCCAGCTACCTCTTCTCTGGGCAACCTGGGCCAGGTTCTCTTCACCCTCACAGCAAAACATTTCTGTCTAGGATCTCATCTCAATCTCCCCTCTTTCAACCTAAAATCATTCCCCCTTGTCCTTTCCTGGCACTCCCTGATCAAGAGCCCCTCCCCAGCTTTCCTGTAGGGCTTGTCTGTCATATAATGAAAATTTTCAGTGACAAAGTGAATGTGGTGGGTAGAATTTTAGTGATAAAACAAACCAACTATGGTAAAGAATTGCTAAGAAGTGTTGCTTGAACAATTACCTAAAATTGTTGTACCAACCAATTCAGATTCATCTGGACTCCTAAAGTCTTTCTGCTATTATTTGCCACCAAACAAAGATCACAGATTTGTATGACAGGAAAAAGAACCGGCAAGTGTATTTTCTACTGTTCACAAGAGATGAGAGACAAATCCTGTTCTCATTAAGCCAGCAAGCCCAGGGGAACACAAGAAATCTTCTGGTGCCTTGACTTGGAGGTCAACTTGTATGTATTTAAGAAGCTTATATGAACAAGACAATGTACTTTGAAATGTTTCCATACTCCAATGTGCCCATGAACCTCTACACTAAAAAGCACCTGAAGCCAGACCTGAGCATCAGCACTTCCTGAGTCTTGTAAAAGGGAAAACCCAAAAAGCTCTGTTTCTGCAGAGCTACCTGGCAGTCTGGAGGGGAAGGAAGAAGTGAAACCACTAGAGAAAGGCTGCATCTGCTGGCTTGAAAACTTATTTAGGTAAGAGAAAAAGAAGAGTAAACGGAGCTCCAAACTACTGTTGGATTACCTGAGGATTAATAACCTGACACTCCTGAGAAGTGAGAGCTTATTTTTCAGTTTATCATGTCGAGTTTTCTCTATTCGTTCTATAGAAAATGCGAAACATTAATTACTCATTAGTACCTAGCAATTATTCATAATCCATATGCAGAATAACTGTTTCCATTACTTCTGTTGCTGTCAGTAAATACATAAATATCAATAATGATGAATACACAGGACAGAAACAGTGCAGCTCATATTAAGGAATTAAAATTAACTGCTCTCTCTGGAAGTGAAGCACCAAATGCATCAGTGAACGAAAGATTTGCTTTAGAATCTTGACGAAAAGCAGCAAACAGCACGGCCTTGCAAGCAGTGTATTTTCAGCACTCATTGAAAAGTACGGTGACAGTTTTTAATCCTCACCCAACTCTTTGTGCTGGTGTGGATGTTGATGCCGATCCTTTTAGAGACACTAATTAGCACATTGCTAAGAAAAAACATAAGTGAAAATGTCTCATTAAGCACGATTTTGTTCAGAAAACTCCTATTATGCTGACAGAGCTGCCTTTTACCAAAGTATAAAATGAGGAAGGTAAATAAATCACTGAAAACCAAAATGCTGGACATAATGTTACAAGGACATTTTCAGTCAAAGGCTGAATCCTTACAGAAGGAAAGGTAAAGTTACCAGAAAGAGAATAAAACGCATCAGTGTAATATTACTGGTTAAACTCACTAGATGACTACAGAGGAAGTTATAAACCAGGATTTAGGCATCAGCGTGTATTTAAGACCTGGAACATAACATGGCCTCAAGCTCCACCAGGGGAGGTTTAGGCTGGACATTAGGAAAAAATTTTTCACAGAAAGTGTCACTGGGCACTGTCAGAGGCTGCCCAGTGAGGGGCTTGATTCACCTTCCCTGGAGGAGTTTAAGGGACAGGTGGACGAGGTGCTGAGGGACACGGGTTAGAGATTGGTGGGAACGGTTGGACTCGATGATCCGGTGGGTCTTTTCCAACCTGGTGATTTTATGATTCTAAATGTTGCTGTTCATTCAGTCAAGCCCTCTGTTACTCTGCTAAGGTTCCACAGACAGAGCCAGGTCTTTCTATGCCCATCACTTGAAGAAGCACAAAAAGTAAAGTTAAAGCGATGAATGTTTTCCAGTTATTGCACTGTATTTCATGCCATATTTCAAATCATCTTGGGTAACTCCTACTGCTGACTGCTCTAAATCACACCAGAGCAGCCGCAGGACCTGTCATTTGGTGATTCAGCACTGACTCATCCTAAGAAAAACCGTGGGCCTTGCAGTCAGGCTTTTTTACAGGGCTTAGGAGGGTAATATCCAGTATAGAATCATGGAGTGCTTTGCACTGGAAGGGACCTCAAAGCCAGTTACACCATGGGCAGGGACACCTCCCACTGGATCAGGGGTTCCAAGCCCCATCCAGCCTGGCCTTGAACCCCTCCAGGGATGGGGCAGCCACCACTGCTCTGGGCAACCTGGGTCAGGGCCTCCCCACCCTCTCAGCAAAACATTTCTCATTTGAGATCTCATCTCAACCTCCCCTCTTGCAGCAGGGACCCACAGAAACGCAGGGTCTCAGGCGAGCCAGACCCACCGCTTTCTGTTGCCTCTCGTACTCAAAGCAGGAATTGCAATCCTAGGACTTTTGCCACGTCCGAGATGTGGTAGAAACCAGGCCGCATGCTTCTCCAATTTGGAACTGCAGTTGTATATTTAGAAGGCTTACATTTTCATTTACCGTTTATAACAAAGCCCACCAGTAGCAGAACAAATGCCATAGGCAGCCAATGAACATAAAAATAAAGAACACACAGGGCACCGTGAGAACAGGTTTCAGGGGGAGGGGGAATGTTTATACCATCTTCCAGAGTAAATTGAAGGAATTCTCGATGCCCGGGACAATATGGCCCAAGGGAAACGGTAATGGGAGAGAAATAAATTCTTTCACCTCTGGGCTGAAACCCAAGCCAGGCTGGCAGTAGCCAAGAACCATTAGCTCCACATCTGCTAGCTGTTTGGGAACCCACGTGAAGTGAGCTGTATCCCTCAGTGTCCACATCACAGCCCCGCTAATTGGCACCATGTTGGCAATCCAAACAGAGGGGTTAAAGTCTGAGCATGCAGCAGGCAGGAACTATGCGATCAGTCTGCTTCAGACCTGAGTCTGTATGTGATAAATTAGACATTTGGCATATGTAACCCCATCCGATTGCCCCTCCATCCTGCTCTGCCCTCAGAATAAAATCCTAAATCCAAGGAAGCCAACAAACTGTCAGCATTTCCTTGTCAGGCATACAGTTTCTGAATTAGTAAGACACATTATTAAGTTGACTACTATTCAAAGTAAGTTAAGCAACTGCTTAAACTTTAAGCAAAATACTGTACAGCATTAAGTGTGAGCTCAAGTGTTTTAACAATAGGTACCTATATCCATAACTGCAGTTTTTAACCCAAAAAAGCAACATTCACTCAAATTGTAGTAGTGATATAATAAATCCTGAATAACAACAAAGCTCCTTTTTCTTTGTCTCTCCTTCTTCTGCAGCTTCCTAGCTAAGAAAGAGTGCAAAGAAACAAAGCTGCCCTAAGAAAAACACCCATTTATTAGGAAATCATGCTTTCGATGGCCCATAGTGAACAGTTATGTCTGAGGACAAAGGAAAAAGTTATCATCTCTTAAAAACCAGCAACAAAAGAAATTTTATTTTTCATTTAATCTGAATATGGCAGCATAAACCCCAGTCTGAACTACGAAGGAAGGAAACTCAAGTTACAGTTTAGAAACTGTTCCTGATGTTTACACATCACTTCAGTTTAAAGAACTGCTTGTGATGGCAACATGATGAAAGCTGTTGAGCATGAAGGGAGATAGAAACGAGGCCAAAAGAAGCATCTTTGCCAGAGCCCTACCAGAAAACAGAATCACAGAGTGAGTTCCTTTGGGAGGGACCTCTGGAGGCTTCCAATCCAATCAACCGCTCAAAGGATGCCCGACTTCAAAGGGGGATGAGGTTGCCCAAGGATATTTCAGATGAAAGAAAAGTATCGTACAACGTCCTGCAAAAGCCACGTATAAAATAATTGGGTTTGCTAGCTGAATACCCCTTTCATTTACTGCTGCTCTGGAAAGATGAAAGTTCTAAGCTGTTTGGAGAAGCAACAATGGCTAGCGGCCATCTAGACCAATAATGAACTAAAAAACCTCATCTAAATAGCCATTAGTACCAAGGTTTGGAGAAGTTAACTCGAAAAATGCAGACTGGAGGACAAGAGACTGGAAGGCATAATTGCCCCAAGATCCATGTTTTATCTTACGTTGGAAAGGTAGGCTCAGTTCTCACAAAAACAACACAGGCAGTGACAAAAGGCCAGTCTGCAGGAAAACAAACCACCCCCTGTAACTGCATTCCACAGCGCTGTTCAAAGGGATGGGGTTTTTCTTGTGCAAGAAAAAACACTGGCGGAATAACATCCAGAGATTGTGATAGCATCTAAGATGCCTTGAACATGAACAGTCTGCTTCTTCCAGCACAGGCTGCTTACCATCACCTGCCGTACCCATTCCAGCCACAGCCTCTTTCTACAAAAGACACTGCCCGTTCCCAGTGTCTGCACACGCTGCCAAGGAATTAGTGTTTTCTCCAAGAGCTTGGTGGACCAAGGGATCTGCCTGACACAGCAAGACTGCTCCTCTCCCAGAGCTGCGATGTCACTGCCAGGCCTGGTAGCGGATCCAACCTTGGGCCAGCAAGGCTACAACCTTCACTTCCCCATTAATGACGGCCAAAGCGTCTGAGGTAGATCGTTCCTCACTCTCTTCTATAACATTGAGAAGTAGAACAGGATCATGCCTGACACCAGGACATGGATCTGTTTGGAGCAAGTCCAGAGGAGCCCACAGAGATGATGTGAGGACTGGAGCATCTCCCATACGAGGGCAGTCTGAGAGCGCTGGGGTTGTCCAGCCTGGAGAAGAGAAGGCTCCAGGGAGACCTCAGAGCAGCTTCCAGTACTGAAAGGAGCTCCAGGAAAGCCGGGCAGGGGCTCTTGATCCAGGAGTGCAGGGGCAGGACAAGGGGGATGGTTTTTAGTTGAAAGAGGAAGATTGAGATGAGAAGAAATGTTTTGCTGTGAAGGTGGGGAGGCCCTGGCCCAGGTTGCCCAGAGCAGTGGTGGCTGCCTCATCCCTGGAGGGGTTCAAGGCCAGGTTGGATGGACCTTGGAGCCCCTGATCCAGTGGGAGGTGTCCCTGCCCATGGCAGGGGTGTAACTGGCTATGAGGTCCCTTCCAACCCAAACCACATTTTTGGTGGGATCTCCTGGGCTAACATCTGAAAGAGAATTATGGGAGACTGTGATGAACGAAGTCTAACACAAGCTGGAAAAAAACAAGCTAGCAATAAAGACACAGATATTGCAACTGGTCTGCATTCAGCCCACCAAACTGCCAGTTCAGGATGCGCTGAAGGGAATCTTCAGCACTAACTTGAGGCGCTACAGGAGTCAGTTGTATGATAAGGTCTAAGTAGAGGTTATAATCAAATGATTTAGTGAACTGCTTTAATGAGCTGCTCTAACATGTGCTTCTCAACCGTCATGTTCATCCCCCACTTCTCAACCCTCATGCTGAACCCTCACTTCTTAACCCTCATCAAGGACGCCTCAATACTCAAATAAATGTTTTCTCACAGAAACAAGTATAGAAATAATACCAAATGCATGAGTTTCCTGCGAGTAATTCCTCTCTATTTGGAAAACAGGAGGGGTCCAAGAAAAAAATCCTTCCCCACAGGGGAGGAAGGCAGGAAGGAAGGAAATGTGAATTACACACACCTCTGGATAAGGCCCCTTTAAAAAAAGGAAGGAAATTAGAGTTAACTAAAAAGAGCATGTTTAGCATCACTGCACAAGCTGGGGAAAGAGCCCTGGGAGCTCCTGGATGCTGCTGCCTCCTCCCGGTGCTGCTGGGCTTTCCTGGGTCACCGCGGAGAGGCCGAAGGTCCCTGTTTCACCCTTTCCTTTGTAGCACCACTTTGAAGTTACCAACAAATCTAAGTGATGGGTGTCTCTCCCTGTGTGATCCTATGCTATTTTTTTGTAATAGGGCTGTTAAAAACCATGTGTTTTCCTTTTTATCTTTTATTAAAAAGGGATAACTCGTAATGGAGCAGAGACAAAGGGTCTGTTGGTACAACAACACGAGGATTAAATCTGAAAAGAGAAGAAAAGCTGTTCTGACAAACTGACAATCCTAAACAGAGGGTTTATATCTAAATTGGGGTTATAAATCAACAGGAAAGAGCCCTTTTTGGCTGAAACAACCATTTATTTGGGCATGGAACAAGAGCATTTAAGAATCGCTCAGGATGCTGTGCACAAAAGGCTTTCTTCACTTTGGTTCGGTTTTGCTTGATTTTAAGTATGTTTCCAAAGTTTTGCATTTACTTTACTTAATTTTTTTTTTGTTTGTTTAAAGCTGTGAGAAATCACCTTGCCAGCACCACTGGGCTCAGAGATAAACTGCTCCTACAGCATAAAAAAGGAAAAGAAAGAAAGAAAAGTCGCTTGTTCCATTCACATCATCACATCAGGCAGAAGAGTGGCCGAAATTCATGCTTTACCCCTTCTGCTTCTCTCCTGTGATTTTATAAACGCATGTTCCAATTCTTCCCTTAAATTGTGTGAGTAGCAGCTTTTTCACTCTTATTTCACCAGGAAACGTTCTCCAGTTATTGCTGCTGCACATGTCAGACAGCGGTTTGTCCCACACCTTTGGGGACCAACACGATGGTTTTGTGATTCTACAAACCAGCTGCCCAGGGCTGAGTCTCCACCCCTGAAGAGGTCCAGAAAGCGTGTGGCCGTGGCTCCTGAGGACATGATTTAGTCGGCACAGTGGGGCTGGGCTGACAGTCGGACTAGATGAGCTAAGAGGTCCTTTCCAATCTTAATGATTCTATCATTCCATAATCTGCCATATCAGAATGTCAGTCTGGAGGTGGGTAAGTAGCACAGAGATGCTCACGAGGCTACAGTCACATTACCCTCCAAATACTGCATGGAAACACATGCTCCATCTCCAGGTCCTCAAAACCACAAACTGATACTGATGCATAGTGAAGAACAAAGCGAATTTGGCGGAACGCTATGTACACCACTGACTCTAACTACAGACGGGACCAAGATTTTAATAAAAATACCATGGTACTGATCTCAGAGCTATGACACTAAACATATCATGACATGACATGTTCACAGAAAGGGTCACTGGGCACTGGAACAGGCTGCCCAGGGAGGGGGTTGATAGACCTTCACTGGAGGTGTCTAAGGCATGGGTGGACAAGGTGCTGAGAGACATGGGTTCGTGTTTGATAGGAATGGTTGGACTCGATGATCTGGTGGGTCTCTTCCAACCTGGTTGTTCTATGATTCTATGAAGGTGGCACTGGCCAACCCATGACACCACACACCTCCAGTGAGGTGAGGAATGGCAAAGCCCATCGTGGTGTAACCCCAGCCAGGAACTCGGCACTCGCTCATCTCCCACCACCACACAAGGGAATGGGGAGGAGAATGTAACAAAAGTAAAACTCATGGGTTGAGATAAAGACAGTTTAATAGGACAGTGAAAATCAGAATAATAATATTAATAATAATAGAATAAGCAAAATAAGTGAAACAGAATACAACTGCTCACCATCCAATCACTGATATTCAGCCCATCAACCCAAGCAGCAATCACTGATCCCTGGGCAGCTCCTCCAGTTTATAACCTGTGCACGATGTGGTATGGGATGGGATATCCCTGTAGTCAGCTGGGGTCAGCTGTCCCGGCTGTGTTCCCTCCCAGCTTGCTGTGCACCCCTTGCCTTCTCACTTCTGTGCCAGCACGATAAGCCTAAAAGTCCCTGATTGCTTAGCAACAAGTGAAAATATCAGTGTGTTCTCAACATGATTTTCATCTCAAATCCAAACCACAGTACTACACCAGCCACCACAAAGAAAATGAAGTCCATCGCAGCCAAAACTAGGACAAAAACATAAATAATCATACGAATGAACTTTCAGCTCCACAGAAATGGTCTGAGAGAAAATACCTGTAAAAGATGTTTCTCAAGGCTGGAAGAAGGGATTTCATACAAGCACTCTGGAGCTCTTTGTTAGTGCATTCTGTAGCTGTCACTGGTTGCAGATCAGTATTATCTTCCAGGATACCTAGACTGTACGTGTGGTAAAACATCAGAGGGGATCCACATAAAGTAGAGAGTGTAACACCAAGGGCGTGAAGCCTTTGGCTGAAGTCTCTGTGATACTAAATATTATTCCTGATATCATTTACAGAAATCACAAAAACTGAGGTCTTCAAAACCATTAAAAAAGCAGTCCCCAGCCACACAGATTAAAATGCTTTAGGCTGAGTAACAGGCTTTTTCTGCCAGGGAAGCCCATATTTAAACCATTTTACCTTAAATTCCACTGGCCAGTTACACAAATGAAAATTCCCTCAGAAACTACAGCTGATGCAGTCACTCAGCTGCCATCCCCGACAGCCTCATGTCCACCCTGCTGTGCCTGCTGCTCTATTCCCAGCACACCAGAACAATCCAGGCAGCCACACAGCAGCCTGAGGGTCAGGGCTGCGCTGCCTTTGCCCCAGACAATCTCTTGTTGCCACCCTGCTACGAGGGGCAGTGGGAGATGGGAAGTACACACAGCGTTTAGCCCAGCAGACATTTTGCCAGGCTGCCTGGCCAAGACCTTAGAATCACAGAACGGTTTGGGTCAGAAGGGACCTCAAAGCCCATCCAGTCCCACCCCTGCCATGGGCAGGGACACCTCCCACGGGATCAGGGGCTCCAAGCCCCATCCAACCTGGTCTTGAACCCCTCCAGAGATGGGGCAGCCACCACTGCTCTGGGCAACCTGGGCCAGGGCCTCCCCACCCTCATAGCAAAACATTTATTCCTAATATCTCTTCTCAATCTCCCCTCTTTCGAGCCTGTGTCAATCACCTGCCTCAAAGACTGCAGGAATCTTTCCAGAGCGCTTCTTCCCACACATCCATAGCCATCCGCATGGTACCGCACCTCAGCTCAGCTGCTGCTGCTGCCTCCTCCTCTACCCTCTGGGCCAGACATGAAGGACCTATGTGAACTTTTCATGGAGGCAGCAGATTAACACTGCTTTGCCTTTGTCAAAGTAAATTCAGTCCAGCTTCTTTGAAGACCCACAGTTTTTACACAAGGTTCTGTTAGCTGTGACTAACTCTTCTGCCAGGTAAACCTTGGACTGTTGTGCAGAGGCTGCTGTTGGGTTGGGCAGAGCACTGCAGCCCTGTCAGTAGCTTTCTGGGAATGACAGTTTGCCGCAGCTGATGGCTGTTATCAGCAAGTGTTGCCCTCCTGGACAGGATAAGCAGACAGCTGCTGCAAATCCAGCCTCTGCATGCAGTGTCTGGTCAGTGGGCTGCCTTCCTTTTGCAATGGAGCCATAGCCTCACGATCAAGCTTGACAGTTTTGACTAGTCAGCTAAGCTCTCCCTTCAGCTCTTATTGCCTATCTCAATTCCTTTTACTGTTCCTACATCGCCAACCAAGTATCATTCACTTTTTGCCAGTAGCATTCCTTAACATCCCTGGGCTTTCCTCTTCTGTGCAGACCCGTGTGATTTATCTCAGACCTTGGTCAAATGAGAGGGACGAGAGGGAATGGCCTCAAGCTCTGCCAGGGGAGGTTCAGGCTTGACACTAGGAAAGGGTCACTAGACACTGTCAGAAGCTGCCCAGGGAGGTAGTGGGGTCACCTTCCCTGGAGGTGTTTAAGGGACAGGTGGATGAGGTCCTGAGGGACATGTTTTACTGTTTGATAGGAATGGTTGGACTTGATGATCCAGTGGGTCTTTTCCAACCTGGTGGTGATTCTATGATTCTATGACTCCCAAGGAGGCACATCTCAGCTTTCCTTCCTCAGTCCAACAACGACTCTTAGCCAAAAAACTAACAAGGAGCCAAACAAGTGGAACAGACAGGGAAGGTGGAAGAGGACATTAAAAACTGGGAGAGTGAAAAAAACCCCCCGATGAGTACTTTTTCTTATACTGTGCTTTAACTTTGGAGAAGTGGATTCTCATGGTCATCGGAGTCCATGGAAGCACTACAGAGCTATTTAGGATACCAAACAAAGCATTACACAATTTTTCGTCTGTAGCAGAGAAGCTTGGGATAAACGCCCAGGTTCTCAATATCCACTATTTTTGATCCACAGGTGACAAAGTTGTCACTGCTGAGTGAAGCTCAACCCCTGCCAAGGAAGAGCTGCCAGTCCTGTCTGGAAGAAACACTGCCCAGTAAGGAGACATTCAACGCACCAGGAAACGGTGTGACCAGCAGGGCCAGGGAGGTTCTTCTCCCTCTGGACTCAGCACTGGTGAGACCACTCCTCAAATCCTGTGTTCAGTTGTGGGCCCCTCAGCACAAGAAGGATGTTGAGGCTCTGGAGTGAGTCCAGAGAAGAGAAATGAAGCTGGGGAAGGGGATGGAGAACAGGCCTTATGAGGAGCGGCTGAGAGAGCTGGGGGTGTTTATCCTGGAGAAGAGGAGGCTGANGGTGTCTGGTCACAGCAGCTACTGTCCCATTCCATGACTTCATTCCACACCTCTCCTCCCACCCTCGAGAGGCACATGGACACTGTACGCAGAACCCAAATGCCAGTGGGAACGTGAACGCAGCAGTGGGAATTGGGAGGCTCAGGATAGCAGAGTGATGAAGCTGAGGTCTGTGCTGTGCAGGCACAGTTCCAGCTCAGGAACAGGCCCTCTGGTTTTGCCAAGCCCGTCAGTGTGGGTACGGTTCAGTGCTAATTGCTTAGAAAAATGTTTCGAGTCACACCGGTTTGGTTGGCTTTTTTCAAAAGCCACACAAGGTATGTGTTGGACAAGATTAAGATTATGTTTGTGTTTACAGACAATCCGACTCCTGCATGTAAAGAATGCTTCTCCTTGGACAAAAACATCAAGAGAAGTCAAACGAAACACAAATGGTCTGGGGCTCTGTAATCTCGCCAGAACAGAAGCTAAGCAATCATCATGGTCTGAAATTTGACTTCCCTGGCTCCTGCTTAGTTCAATATTTACATTATATTTTTTAAAATTATAAAGCACTTCAGGTTTCAAAGCACATTTACAGACATCGATTAATCCTCCTGAGATAGAAATCACTGTCCTCTTTATTCCAGCAGGAAGGTGACAGAAGACACAGCAAGCTACCCGTCAACAGCCCAGAAGGAACTGATGCAAGGGCTGGAACTCAAACACAAGAGCTTCTGAAGCAGCTTACTGTTTCTAGAGGATTTATTTTCTTTAAGATTACAACAACACAAAAAATAGGTCTCAAGTGGATACACATTTAGGATCAAAGTAGTTTATGGGTTAAAAGCCTTGAGAAAAGCAAGTTATTCAAATTAATTAATCCACAGCTGGATACATAAAGTGAATTATTAAACTGCTTGTTGCTCCATTCCATAGGGAGCACAAGCATTAAAGCAGCCCACAACACAGCCAATCTCGCCTTATATCATAAGACTGTGAAGTACACAGGGTAACGACCCTCGTACTTCATTCTGCTCTGGGCGAGCAAATCATATCTGCATCAGGACTTGAGGAGTGCACGGTGAGCGCTGCCTGACACGTTATTCGAGTGCCCTCTAACGAGGCTGCAGCTGCATTTCAGCACACAGAAACCAGAAACCCCTCAATGAGACTCTCCAGAAATTTCTCATTGAACACCAAGCGTTGTTTCTGTTTGGATAAAAGGGCAGAACAGATGATCCCTGCTCACTGCGGGCCGCTCCAGCACAGTTTATATTTCCCTGTATCATGCAAGTCCTCACTGGGAAACACCTGGGTGGGTAGCAGTGCAGAGAAAGATGGGAAAATTACAGTTCTCCCATTCCAAAACAAGGAAACCAGATCAGATGGGTGTCCCCGGGCAGTTAACTGAGCACAACTTTTGAAGATAAACCGAGTTTTACACAATTTAGCTTATCTATAAGGAACTGCTGGGTAACTTTTCCACATAGGATGTAGTCAAATCAGTAACGGAATATCATGAATTTAGTTCACAAATCAAAATAAAGCCTTATAAATCTATTCCCTAATATGCTGCTGTACCATCAAATAGTGATATTTGAAGGGATTTCTTCATCTAAGAGTAGTCACACAAACTACAGTGATGAAACACTATTTGCTGCAAGCTTGTATGACCAGTGCTTGGTTTATTGTCAAGTTCCCTTTCCCCTCCCTAAACGAATAAAACATCCTAAAAAAAAAAAGATATATTTGTATTACTTTTATAAACAAATTCCACATAGCAAAGCTGATATTGATCCTCAGAACATAAGTTAATTTTAATAATCCCAATGTCCAGTTGTCCAAAGAGGACTATTCCACGTCAAAGATCTCCCAGTAAACATGTGACAGGGGTACAGCTTCTCTGTGTGTGATCAGAATAGTCAGAGCAGCCTGCGCACTGGGTGCACTCACCCTCCCAGCCACCAAGGAGCTCCATCATCATCCCCCAGACACCCAAGCCATGAGCATAAGGTGAGAGGAACAAATGAATGAAAGCTGGAAATTATTCTTTCTAAGCTCAGACAAGACAGAGTAGAAAAGGGCAGGAATTCCTTAAGCGTTACTGCCCCCGGTCTACCAAACACAGAGCTTGTCCCCATGCCAAATGTCTTTGAAAGCACACAAGTTCAGAACCCCATGAACTCACCCCTGAAGAAGGAGCCTGCCGGTGATGCCTGGGAAGTTCTGCTGCCACTACAGAGCTGCAAGGAAACAAACAGGCCTGTTAACATGGAAGCTTTCTACATCTACCACAGCGGAGCTATCGCTGTGCTGTGGTAGGTGCAGAAAGGGTCATTGGAACATTGGGAGGTGGTTGATTCACCTTCCCTGGAGGGGTTTAAGGGATGGGGGGATGAGGTGCTGAGGGACATGGTTTAGCGTTTGATAGGAGCGGTTGGACTCGATGATCTGGTGGGTCTCTTCCAACCTGGTTGTTCTGATTCTGTGATTCTATGAAGCAATCCTGACTTAGGCAATAAGTTAATAAGTTAACTGCTATCTTGGAAAAAACGGAGATTCGGAGGCACCAGATTGTTTCTGGATCTGGAGCCTCACGTACCTGCCAACTGTTTTACTTCTTGCTGAACAAGGCACCTGCCATGTTAAGATCACGTGGCTGAGTCACTGAAGATGAACAACATCATCCTACCGAGGTTACAGAACATTCAGAGAACATTGTCCTCATCCAGGCAGGTTATCCACAGAACAAACAGAATATCATCAGGAAACCTCCACTCCCATCCATCCGAATGACCCAGTGGCATCACTGCTCACAACACAAACACCAAACAATGATGCTTTCCACTGCGCGGCCAACACAAATGTGCTTTGCACAGCCTGAAACAGCAGCTCTCCATCCTGCAGTGCAAAACTGCATTCCCCTGTTCAAAAAGCCAAACTTTTTCCCCCTCTGATTTGTAACAGTGGTGGGTTTTAGTCACCAAGAAATAACCTCCAACCATTTACAGGCAGCTGAATAATCGAAGCAAAGCCACATGGAGCAGTTTTACCCAGCAAGCATTCCCTGAGCAGCCCAGAGCTCCTCCTGTGCACGCTTACAGTTTCAAACACTCCTCTCAGTGCTGCTGTGCCCCAGCCAACATTTCTCCTGGCAAACAGCTTATTCCTTGAGGACATTCAGGGAGAATTTGATGTTAAAGAGCAGTGGACAGACAGAAAGCATCCTAAATGTTATGAAACAAAGATTTCCCTTTCAAGACCACGTAACCTGAACACGGCTCATCGAATCCGTGTAAACTCCAAAAATGATCATAAAGCACCTTGTGAGTCAGAGCAGAAATTTCAGCACAGAGTGAAAAAATGGGATAAGTGTAAGAGCAAAGAAGTCTCTGAAACAAGTAGCTGAACTGCATTTGTGTGCACAGCACTAAGGGTAACCCCTCATAATCTGTATTTTCAGTGTAAGATGAGCAACAGACAAGAGTAACTCACATCTGATCCAGAGCATCACAGCACAGAGTGCGAGTAACAGTCTGTGCTGCTGGAACACAGCGGTCTGAGAAGGAACTTGGCTCTCCTGTTCACAGATGCTTGTATAGACATTGAAAGGTTTCAAGTTGCTTCAGGTATGATCAAATTTCAACACACTTATCCTTTCTTTACCTTCGCCTATTTCTTGCAGAAGACACTGCCAAGAGGATTACTCAGTAAGAATCAGTAACACAATTTTTTTTCTTACAGCAGAGATTTCTTTTACAATAGCAATTTCTTCAACCCCCAAACGGATCTATTTCTTCTCAGAACCAACACAAAGGACCATACCCAGAGTCTCATCCCAATCAAGTAGCAAAGATGAGACAAAAGAAGTTATCGATTACGTAAGCAGGGTTTTCTTGTTGGATTTTTACCTCCAGACCACCAAGCACTACTGGCCTCAAACCACCCAGCTAGGGCAGTGCTGCTCCTGATCTCAGACTGTTGGGCAAGCTCTCCCCTTCCAGGCCCAAGTTGATCATGTTGCAACACCAAAACTTCATGAGGATTCACAAACGAAACACAGACTTCTGTTTTCCAGGAAAACAGCTTTTCAGGCCTCTCTTCCAATAGAAATGGACCTGGAATTTCTCTTCAGCCTCTCTTATCCCACATACACATTCCTCATTTTCATCTTCCCTGCAAGAACTTTTCAGCCTTCTCTCACAGACTCCCACCACAGCTCCTCCTGTGCTGCGCTGGTGTGTTCCACGTTAATTCAACTAAAAGATGAAAATGTGACACAGCAAGGTGCTCAGCCCACTAACTTGTTCATGTAATCCTCTCCCATGCTGCTCTGTTCCTCTGCACCCATCCCTTCCTCCAGTGCCTGCGATCACACAGGAGCTGCCTAGGGAGGCTGCCGTACATCCAGTACCCTCAGAAAGCTACAGAAAAAAAGTACTTTTATTTTCAAGGTACTGGCGTACTACATAAACTTTTGAATCAGATGACTTCGTTCAGAAGAACAACACTCTTAATTCCAATGGAATGTCTCAGCCAAACCATCTCCTGGCTCACTCAGAGGCAGCCTGTGTCCCCCACCCCTCTCCTCTTAGGCTGCATCACCTCACAGTTATTTACTGCAAGCTTGGGTACGTTATTTATTCACAGGAGCAATGGCTTTGGCTGTTGAAGTGTGGAAAATAGACCTGCTCCTCTTATCAACCACATAAGAGGCCCCTTACCACAAGAAGGATGTTGAGGCTCTGGAGCGAGTCCAGAGAAGAGCAATGAAGCTGGAGAAGAGGCTGGAGAACAGGCCTTTTGAGGAATGACTGAGANGTTATTCTATGATTCTAAGATGGATGTGTCTGCCTCCGCAGTTGGACCCAAGCTACCTCGTAGAGTGGAACAGCAACCTCACAGCCCTGGGCATGTGTGCAGAGCCCCCCCTCGCCCCATTCCAAGCTGCCTGTGGAGCACCACAGCTATGCCTGCTCCCCTTTGCTAGGACTTGCATTAAAGACCAGCACTGCTTTGTGTCACTGGAAGAAGACTGGAGTTCAGCCCTCCTGCAGGTGCCCTGTGAGCCAACGTTTCTCTGACAGGGTCTTTGTTGGGGCAGTTGAACGTGCAGCCTGTGAGAAAGCCAAGGGGATGAGGGGTGTTTGCTGCAACTGCTGAGCTGTAAGCTTCACCAAAACTGTGTGTGGTGAGTGTGACAATCCTTTCCCAGCATTATCACTGTGAAAGGCCAAACAGGGCTTTCTGATGGATCATTTACATTCCAGAATATGCATTTTGCTGGCTCCACTCCACATGCTAAAATGTGGTCTTTCCTGCTTGACTGCTTGCGCACACAGTGAGAAAAAACACAGAACCAGACTATTAGGGTCTATTAGGGATGCTTGTGCCAAAGAGCTGAGAGGCAGCCTGGGGCAGGTTCTGTATAAACCCAGGGAGGCAGCAGGCCCTTGGAGCACAGCACTACGCAAAACGCAGCTTCACTGTTCACAGAAGCACAGGGAGAGTTATTGATTTATTTTAATTTAAAAGTCATCATTTCAGAGTGAGACTCCAGAGCCTCCAGCTGAGGCCATTGCCCCAGACACTTCTGTAACACCTACAACCTCGAAAGCATCCTCGTCCTGTCAATACACTGAGACAAATGGATCCCAAAATCCATTTACAAGAGTGTGACGAGATAAAACCAGGACCAACACGAGTCTCAGCAAAAAACCTGCTATTTCTGAGGGTGAGAAACTCATACAGTGACTTAACAAACTGCAAAGCCCTTCCTGACCTCCAGTCAGGATCAGACTGCAAATATACAGGGAAGGCACAGCAAAGGAGGGAGGGGATTCCTTGAATTGCTCCCTGGGGCCAAACTCCAGTGATTTAAAGAACAGTGGAGGAAGAAACACCCTACCTGAATCTAACTTCCTCTGTAAGAAAAGTGTGTGGAATTCCCCCTTGAAGCAGAGGCTCATCCAAAATCAGAAGACTACTTAAACTCATCTTAATTTAGAACTCCAGCCCTCTCAGCAACATTAAAAAAAACCCTGCTGTCTCTGCAGCTGAGCAGAGTGAGAAGTGTGGAGCCCTAGCAGTGACTGCTGATCGTTTCACCCATTCTCATCCAAACCAAGTGGATGTCCCTGCACCAGCCCAGTTGCCCAAGATTCCTGGTTTAAGCCCATCTGCAAAATTGTTATCATTTCAGCTTAACATCTCCAAACAACAGCAAGCCTTTAACCTCTCCCGTGAACTATTCTTATAATCAACCTCCATCACTGCTAGGAAATTGTGTTATATTGAAAAGAATTTGTGCAGCTTTGACTTGCATTTACTGGATCTCATTGTGTCATTGTTGGAAAGACTGAGAATAGTCAGCTATGGGATAACCTTCCGATAGGCATGGATTCCCACAGAGCAGCTGAGTCACTTAACCTTCCTCTTGGATGGGCTGAATAAACAGTGTTCATCAAGTCCACAGCAGTTTGTTTTCCAGAACCAGGGTACTTATGTGGCCTCCTCTGAATTCTCCAGTATTTTCAACTCCTACTTGAGAGCTGCAGTACCCAGACACTACGTTCCTGTGGCCTGTTCCAACAGCACCGTGCGCACACACAACCACTCCAATCTGATTCTCTTTAAAAAGAGAAAACAAAACAATCAGACCCACTCTTCCCACAATGGTGAAGTTCAGACAGCATCACTGATGCAACTCAACTCTGCAAGTCGCTCTCTGCCACCTCTGCTTGCAGTAAGAAGCTGTTACGGTTTCTAGGCTTTACGTGGACTTTTTATTACAGTGAGAACCTTCTCCCACCTGGACCAAGCGACCCAGGAAGACCAGGCCACAGCAGCCACTGACTACTTTTCATAGAACCATAGAATCACCAGGTTGGAAAAGACCCACCAGATCATCGAGTCCAACCGTTCCCACCAATCTCTAAACCATGCTCCTCAGCACCTCATCCACCCGTCCCTTGAAGACCTCCAAGGAAGGTGAATCAACCCCCTCCCTGGGCAGCCTCTGCCAGTGCCCAATGACTCTTTCTGTGAAAAACTTTTTCCTAATGTTCCTGAACCTCCCCTGGTGGAGCTTGAGGCCATTCCCTCTCGTCCTGTCCCCTGTCCCTTGGGAGAAGAGCCCAGCTCCCTCCTCTCCACAACCTCCTTTCAGGTAGTTGTAGAGAGCAATGAGGTCTCCCCTCAACCTCCTCTTCTCCAGGCTAAACACCCCCAGCTCTCTCAGCTGTTCCTCAGACTTGCACTGGCTACTGTCGCTTCAAGGTTTTCTGGAGATGATGGTCACCAAAAGCCCCGGAACACATACTTAAGATCATATGTAAGATGTTTTGGATAATATAAGTCAGGATTAGCATTTAATCAAAGATTCCTAAGCTCACTCTCATGTTCCACCTTGCTGCAGTATCACACTGCCTTTGTTTAACCACACTGTCAGCTCACAGAACCACATTCCTTGGAGAATTTGAAATATGTGACACCAACCATACTAACAGTTTGGCTTCTTCGGACTTCAGGATCCCCTCCAGGAAGGGATGCTGGGGCAGAATCCCTTTTTCAAGCAGACACTGTTCATCCTTTAATCTCTACTCCTTGTGTTTGTGGTAC
The DNA here is from genome assembly GCA_013389865.1 of Piaya cayana. Lineage (NCBI taxonomy): Eukaryota > Metazoa > Chordata > Aves > Cuculiformes > Coccyzidae > Piaya > Piaya cayana. The sequence continues at coordinate 52,889 of WAAB01000587.1, forward strand.
TGAACTCTTTGCAAAGTTTTGCCTGCTGGTTTTATTTCATTCCTGCTGCTGACACCAAGTTAACTCACTTGCTGGGTTAGTTTTCCTAAAACATCTTTGTCTTCCCACACATGTGGACAACGTTCCAATCCCACTGCTTCTTTCCCCATTTCCCACAAGGCTCAGGATGGGGGTGGGAGGCACAGTCTAAGTGTTCAGACCGAAGCTGTGCGACAACACAGCTTCCTCTGGCTTCCACTGGTAACTTAATTAACTCACTCCAGTTAGCGGTAAGCCACATAATGGAGTATGGCAGGGCTGCAGGGCACATAATGACTAGTGATTATGAACACGTGGTGGGTCTCCTGTCCTCTGTCTCCCCACATCCCGGAGTTCTCACCTGGAGCGATCGAGCCGAGAGCAGCAGCTGCTCCTGCCCGGCCACCCCTGGGAGGCGCCTTAGGGGTGGGGGGAGAGTGAAAAAGGGGGGGGCGAGGGAACGGGAGAGGGGGGCAGGTAAACAGAGTGAGGGGTGAGTGGGTGAGGGACGAGTGAATGGGGTGGGAGGCGAGTGAACTGGGGAGGAGGGGCGAGTGAATGGGGGCAAATGAATGGAGGAGGGGCGAGTGAATTGGGGAGAGAAGGGTAAGAGAAAGTGGAGGAGGGGCAAGCGAACAGAGGAATAGGGGCAAGGGGGGGGGGAGTAAATCGGGGAGAGGAGAGCAAGTGAAAAGGGGAGGGCAAGTGAAAAAGGGAGGGGGGCGACTGAAAAAGGGAGAGTGGCGAGGAGATCGAGGAGAGACAGAGCTCGCCGCCCGCCGGAGCCCGCCCCGGCCCTGCCGTCCCGGCCACTCACCTGGCACCGACCCGGAAGCGGCCACGGGAACCCTTGCGGTCCGCCGCTCAAAGCATTCCCCAAGCGATGCCGGAACCTCCCGCGCGCAACCCCGCGCCCCCTCCGGCCCCTTTAGCAGGGACACCGCATCGAGCGCCGGCAGGGGGCGCTGTCGGCTGAGACAACGCAGGGACTGGAGGAGGGGGGGAGGTGGGTGTTACCGTAATTACTAGAGCGCGGCGGCACTCGCTTAAATACCGTAATTCATAGAATTGAATCACAGAATTGATTGGGTTGGAAGGGACCTCACAGCCCACCCAGTCGCAGCCCCTGCCATGGGCAGGGACACCTCCCGCTGGATCAGGGGCTCCAAGCCACATCCAGCCGTTCCCCCTCATCTATCCCTGCACTCCCTGATCAAGAGCCCCTCCCCAGCTTTCCCGGAGCCCCTTTCAGGAGTGGAAGCTGCTCTAAGTTCTCTGCTCAGCTTTCCCTTCTCCAGGCTAAACAACCCAGTCTCTCTCACCCTGTCCTCGTATGGGAGGTGCTCCAGCCCTCACATCATCTCCATGGCCTCCTATGAACTCACTTCAACAGCTCCGTGTCCTTCCTGTGCTGAGGACTCCAGAACTGTATGCAGGGCTCCAGGTCTGGTCTCCCCAGCATGAAGCAGAGGGGCAGATTCCCCCTCCTCGTGCTGCTGCTCCCACTGCTTTGGATGCAGCCCAGGACACGGTTGGTTTCTGGGCTGGAAACGCCCATTGAAGTTCAGGTGGAGCTTCTCATCACCAGCACCCCAGGTCACGGCTGCTCCTGATCCATTCTCCACCCAGCCTGTGTTTGTGCTTGGCGTTGGCCTGACCCACAAGCAGGACCTTGCCCTTGGTCTTGTTGAACTCTGTGAGGTTCGCACAGCCCCACAACTCAAGTCTGTCCAGGTCCCTCTGGATGACATCCCTTCCCTCCAGCATGTTGGCCACATCTCACAGCTCAGCAACAATAGAAGAGCAATGAAGCTGGGGAAGGGACTGGAGAACAGGCCTGATGAGGAACAGCTGAGAGAGCTGGGGGTGTTTATCCTGGAGAAGAGGAGGCTGAGGGGAGACCTCATTGCTCTCTGCAACTACCTGAAAGGAGGTTGTGGAGAGGAGGGAGCTGGGCTCTTCTCCCAAGGGACAGGGCACAGGAGGAGAGGGAATGGCCTCAAGCTCCACCAGGGGAGGTTCAGGCTGGACATTAGGAAAAAATATTTCCCAGAAAGGGTCATTGGTCACTGTCAGAGGCTGCCCAGGGAGGTGGTTGATTCACCTTCCCTGGAGGTGTTTAAGGGATGGGTGGACAAGGTGCTGAGGGACATGGTTTAGTGTTTGATATGAATGGTTGGACTCGATGATCCGGTGGGTCTCTTCCAATGTGATTGTTGTTCTATGATTCAGTGTTTTTGGCAAAAGTGCTGAGGGTGCTCTCAGTCCCAGTGCCTGTGTCTGTGACAAAGATGCGCTCACCATAGTTTATGTGCAGTCTTATATGGTTGTGAGAATTTTTCTTTTTAATTAGAATCATAGAATCACCAGGTTGGAAAAGACCCACCGGATCATCAAGTCCAACCATTCCTATCAAACACTAAACCATGTCCCTTAGCTACTTGATTAAAACACATTTAAGTCTTGGGTTTGGTTTTGGGCCCCTCTCAACAAGAAAGACCTCAAGGGGCTGGAGCTCATCTGGAGAAGGGAACGAAGCTGGGGAAGGAATTGGATCTCAGGGGTTATGGAAGCTGTGTGGTCTGGAGAAGAGGAGGCTGAGGGGAGACCTCATCTCCCTCTGCAGGTCCCAGAAAGGAGATTGAAGGGATGAGGGTGCTGGGCTCTGCTCCTGAGTAACAAGAGATACGGCTTCAAGTTGCTCCAGGGGAATTGAGTATTGGGGGATAATTTGTCACTAAAGGGTTTTCAGCACTGACAGTGGCTGCCCAGGGAGGTGGTGGGGTCTCCATCGCTGGAGGGGTTTAAAAGCCAGGCCAATGAGGTGCTCAGGGTTTAGCAGTGGACAGGGACAGTTGGACTCAGTGACCTCAGTGGCCTTTTCCAACCAAATGATTGGATGATTCCATGATGCCTCAGCTTCCCACTCTGTGTATGGCCCCAGGTGAAGGAAGAGTGGAGCGGGAGGAGGCGATTAGAGGCCCTGACAGGGTGAACAAGGAAGTCCGGCTGCCTGCTATCGCCTCCACCTGCTCCTCAAGCTGGTGAGACGGGCAGAGCCATGGAGTACCGGGAGCTGGTGAGGCTCTGGCACCGCGGTGTGCTGGCGGCCGACGGCGGCGACTGGGAAGCCGCCCTGGACATCTTTGCCAGGATCCCAGAGCCACCATCCAGGATCTGGTTCAACGTGGGGTGCCTGCACCNGGGCGAGTGAAACAGGGATCAAGTGTTTGGGTGCAGTGAGTGAATGGGGGGGTGGGCAAGAAAATGGGGGAAGGGGACAATTGAATGCGGCGAAGGGCAAGTAAATGGGAGAGGGAGGGGGAATGAATGGGGAGGGAGTGAGTGGGGAGGGGGTGAGTGAATGGAGGGGAGTGAATGAGGAGGGGAAGAGTGAAAGGGGAGGGGTGCAAGTGAATGTGGGGATTGAGTAAATAGGGAGGAGAGGGAGCGAGGGGTGAGGGAATGGGAAGACAAGAGAACAGGGAGGAGGGCAAGTGAACAGGGAGAGCAGGTGAACGGGGAAGGGAATGAGTGAATGGGATGTGGGGCAAGTGAATGGGGGTGTGGGTGAACTGCCAGCGCAAACTCAGCTCCAGGCAAAACAGTTTTCCCATGACAAGATTCCAGGGGGCAAACACAGCTCATTTATGTTCAGGGAAAGATAAAAATGTGAAGCTCAGCTCATTCAAAGCCAAGACCTGAAAGATGTCTTGGAGCTACCTCTCACCTCTGGTTGCATCCCTGCACTTGCCGGTCCAGAGGAGTTGGTCACAAGCCCAGGGATGGCTTCTTTGCCCAGGCATGGACATGAGAGCCTAACTGATCCTTGGGATGCGTCTGTGTTTTTCTCCATAGGCATTCAACAAAACCCTTGCAAAGGACAACTCCCTAGCTGTTGGCTTCTTTCAGAGAGGGTTTGTCCACCTGCAGCTGGAAATGTAAGTGTCCATTGCAGTCTTCTCTTCCAGTTACACTTCATTCCTAAGACTAAATGATTCTATGATTCTAAAATTCACTTCTTCCAGCAGTCCTAAACAGCTCGGAAGGTCCAGTTTGGTATTGTAAACTGTGCAATGGGTCAGCAAGTCTTATCTCTAAGACTGGAAGATAGGAGCTGCACAGCTCCAGGGGTGGCTGATAGAGGACATTACTGTCCCATACGCTGAGAAAGAAGCTACTTTTGTCTGCAGGGCTGCCAGGAGGTTATGTTGCTGTTCAGGTTTTCTTCGGGAATGAAAAAAAATCTAATTGCACTGCTGGGTGTATCTTCAAAGGACCCATGTAACTCTGGCCTTCCTAAAAATGCAGTCTGAGCACAGCATCTGCCTCTCACTCTCTGCCAACAGCAGATTTTGTGGGCTTGATCTCAATCTCACCGATTCAATGTAGACATTGTTCCGCTAGTGTCGTGGGATTGGTTGTTTCCAGGATTAAATCACAATGACATCCTGCTCACAGCACAGGTGGAGGAACCTCTAAAGTTCAGTTACTCTCTTTTCTGTTGTTTTCCCCCTAATTTCCAGACCTTAATTTTAAAAAAACCCAAAACTATCCCTATTTCATAGAATGGTTTGGGTTTGGAAGGCACAGAGCGCAGAGCTGCTCACTTTAATGCCCTCCCAGGTGTTCAAGACCAAGTTGGATGGGACTTTGAGCAACCTGATCCAGTGGGAGGAGTCCTTCCCCACAGCAGAGGCTTGGGACCAGATGAGCTTTAAGGTCCTTTCCAACTTAAACGATTCCATGACACTATGAGTTTGTTCTCCCTACCAGCAAGTAGAGGACAGGGAATTTACCGTGGTCACAAGGTGACACCTCTCTGCTGCAGGTCTCCTCAGAGAGCTCTCTCTGCAGCTCATCCTTCTCCAGGCTGCAGAGAATGATGCACGGGCTTTCCTAGCTTGATTTCTGAAGTTTTGAATGTCTTCCCCTTTTTTAACCTCAGTTTCTTCTCTCGTTTCTGCCCTGTAGGTATGAAGACGCGCTCTCTGACTATCACATGGCCTTCAGCCACCTAAGGAAAAACCCTTTCATCGATTACAAGCAGCTGGGGCTGCGCTACATACTCTACGCTTGGGAGGTAAGAACCGGTCTCAGCAATCCTCGCCTCTGTGAGGATGTGCATCAGGTCTCCAGCAGCAGGCGTTAAGAACAGTATATTAGAACAGCAAATAATTTATACTTGCATTATTTTAAAGGGACTTAATCACAAAGGTTATAAAGCAATGGCACCTCTGAAGAGTTCAGCAAATTGCCCAGTTTGAAAAGTAAAATTGTTCCGAGCAGATGTACTCAATTTGTATATTGGGTTTTTTACACTTGTCTATGCGTGTAATATTTACACTTAGAAGCATGTAAATACGCACCTAAGTTTTATGAACTTGTCTTTGAAAGCTGAAAATGAAGTGTAGACATACAGGAACAAAACTGGTCCATTAGGAAGGGTCTAAGAAGCTTCATAGAATCACAGAGTCATAGAACGCTTTGTGTTGGAAGGGAGTTGGAAGCCCATCAATGTTTATCCCCCGCCATGACAGGGGGGCACCTGCAATTGCTCCCAGCCACATCCAACCTGGCCTTGAACCCCTGCAGGGATGGGGCAGCCACCTCTGCTCTGGGCAACGTGGGCCAGGGCCTCCCCACCCTCACAGCAAAATGTTGGCCAAGAAGACCAATGGCATCTTGGCTTGGATCAGAAACGGTGTGACCAGCAGGGCCAGGGAGGTTCTTCTCCCTCTGTACTCAGCACTGGTGAGATCGCTCCTTAAATCCTGTGTTCAGTTGTGGGCCCCTCACCACAAGGATGTTGAAGCTCTGGAGTGAGTCCAGAGAAANTTTACCTTCCCTTGGGATGTTTAAGGGACAGATGGACGAGGTGCTGAGGGACATGGTTTAGTGTTTGATAGGAACGGTTGGACTCGATGATCCGGTGAGTCTCTTCCAACCTGGTTGTTCTATGATTCTATGAAGTTGCATGGGTTTCTGCAACTGGGTAATATTTTACCCTGTGCAGAGTAATCTAGAGGGTGGGTTTCAAGAGGAGGGGGCCACACTTTTCAACTGTGCCCAGCAACAGGACATGAGGCACTGGGCACAAATGGGAACATAGCAAGTTCCATCTGAACATAAACGAGAACTCCCTCAGGGTGACAGACTGCTGGGACAGGTTGCCCAATGTGTGGAGTCTCCTTCTCTAAAGATATTCAAAGCCATGCAGACATGTTCCTGTGGAATCTTCTGGAGGTGACCTTGCATCAGTAGGGGAGTTGGACTGGATGAGCTCCCAAGAGCCCTTCCAACCCCAACTGCTCTGGGATTATGACTCCTTTTCACTGCAAAAATAACTTAACTGAAAATATTTCTCACGGCAGTGGGCTGTGAATGTGCAAATTGTCAGCTCTAGCTTGTTACCCTTCAGCAGCTTGTAAGTGTGTTCAGTGGTGAGGTGGCAACGCGTGGGAGCATTACAGATGGGGTGCTGGGGAGCCTTGATCTATAATAGACACTGAATTAAGAGTGGGAGATCTCTTCTTGTCACTGGCCAACAGTCAGTGCATGGAAAAGCCGCTGGCCAAATCAGTTTGCAATATCTGGATGCAAGTAGTGCTTGGGCTGGAGGTGCAGCAAATAGGATGCTTCTCCTTCACTCCCTAATCACAACAGTAGAAGACAGCAGTTTGTGGGGTGAGGAACAGCCATCCTGAACACTTACAGGATCTGCAGAGATGCTCCTACTTGGAGAGGCAAGGCTGCAGCTCTTCCCCAGCTCAGAAGTGCTACAGCCTTGCAAGAGATTATAAAATCCTTTCTGGATTTTCAAATCACCTCCCTTGAGGTATCAGATGCAGCACATGAGAGGCCACGTATCGGGAAAGCTGATGGCCCGGCCTACAGCAACATTGTGTCTTTGCAGCTTGAAAAACGAGCTGCAGGGAGATGGAGGAGTGAGACAGAGTCAAACGGGGATGCAGATCCTGCGTCCAGAGTGCCAGCACAGTGAAAGCACAAGCCCTGGCAGCCTAGAGCCTGCTGAGTGAGGGGCTGTGTGCCCAGCTACCACCCTTCTCCCTTCGCCTCTGTGCACCCCTGCAGCTCCCAAAGGGAACCTGCTGCTTGTAAGTGTCTGGGAGGGCTGAGACAGCAGCACTCTGGTACTGAAACTGTTAAAAACACTGAGGTTTGGGTAATACCACAGATGCCAAGGACAGCTTCCTCCTGCCAGGTATAAAGTGCACAAAAATCAATGGAGACGGGATGGCGGGGTTCTGGGCATGCTTGACTTGAGTCGCACAATGACTCCTTGCTCTTGCAGCAGGGAAGAATTAAATACTCATCCCTGTATCTGACACGCAGCCTGTGTGTGTGCGCTCAGGAGAGAGGACAACATGAACCCACAGCATAAAGCACAGGTTTTTACATCCCAAATATTCAAAATATTTACAATCAATTTGGACTGAGCAATTTTTCTCAACATGATGGGGTGGGTTCACTCGAGGGGGTTGCGGAATGAAGTGGTACAGAAGCAAAACACAGCTCGCAGCCCAGTGGGTTAGCTCAGACACAGACTTATTGTTAAAACCAGTTGCTACAGTAGGAAGGACAGGCCTTCCTGCATGTCAGTTTAGATTTTGGGAAGATAGAATCATAGAATCATAGAACAACCAGATTGGAAGAGACCCACTGGATCATTGAGTCCAACCATTCCCACCAATCTCTAAACCATGTCCCTCAGCACCTTGTCCACCCGTCCCTTAAACACCTCCAGGGAAGGTGAATCAACCCCCTCCCT
>WAAB01000587.1:62451-83597 GCA_013389865.1 Piaya cayana
GTGTTTGATAGGAATGGTTGGACTCAATGATCCACTGGGTCTTTTCCAACCTGGTTATTCTGTGATTCTATAATGCTTAAGAGGTTTGTCTAATAAACATTACTCCACTGCCTTCCCTTCTGCCTCATCCCATGGCAGCAGTGTTAGTCTCTGACTCAGCGCTGGGCAGTGGTTGCTGAGTTCTGACTGTATGTGTGCTTGTTAAACCAAAGTGACCTTTTTCAAGTTCACAGCTCCTCCTGGAGCTGGTCTGGCTCACACAGGGAAGTTGTACTTGCTTTTCACTGCTGTTACGTTTCCTGTATCGCTAACGGTGGCTTCTCCCTCCTCTGCTTTCTCTGCCCCAGGACGGTCTCTTTTTAGAGCCCATGCAGGTTCCTCTCGGGGAATTTTTCAGACCACGGAAGAAGGAAGTTGAGCAGCTGGATTCAAAGGATTTCCTGGGCAAACCCAAGGTAACAGCCTCACGATCGTTAAGATTAAAAGCAAGCAGATTAAAATACCACCTTCTGGCATCCTTGGAGAGCATTCTGGTTGCTGCTCCACCCATCAGGGCACAGGTGGAGACCTGAGGGCAGGGTCAGGGCTTGCAGCTGGTCATGGCATCTGGGACACAGAAGCCAGAATTTGTTAGAATTGCCACATTTCTATGAAAACTGCAGGTTGGTACTAAACCCCCTTTCCAGTGTTGGTCAGTTGGAACTCTGAGAATGATGAGCAGGTACTTAGGGAGCCCTGGGGTTGTCCTGTTGCTGACAGTGGCACTTTCAAGAGGAGCACGTTCCTCCAGCATGCTCCTACTCATCGCTGCATTCCCAGTGGGACAGGCAGGCACGTGGGAGACAAATGCTTTGTCACATCCTCTAAAACAAGTCAGCAGAGCACTCTGATCCCTCTGTGACCAGTGCCACCAGCCAGAGACCTCAGACATGAGTGAAGGGAAGAGGAAGTAATTCAGTCACCTACTTTTAAAGAAGCCTCGGAAAGACTGAAAAAACAGGGATATGAACAGCTGAAGCTATTTTAGGAAGGCAGCTCTGCTTTTCCTGCATGGTTTTACTTTATGCCTGACCTTAGGATGTCAGAAGGAAAAGGGTCTGAGTAGACAGCCTTGCATGAAGTTTGAGGGTCTCTTCATCCAGCCTGGATTCAGTCTTTGCTTTGTCCTCCAACAGGTGATATCATCCATCATTCCCAACGATGAGTACATTGGCTTCGAGCCTCTCAGGCCTCAGGTGAGCAGGACATAGATGTGAAAGGAGGAACGGAGGGCCAGGTAGGGCCTCCTCACAGCACCGGGGTAAGAACATATTGCTGAATAAAACAGTGCAATATCAGACAGGGCCTCTCAAAGCCAGGTGGGATGGGGTGTCAGCAGTGTGAGGGACTCAGAGATGCGAGTCTGCAGCCCTTTGGAGGTGCATTTTGGTCTATTCACCATGTCAAAACAGCAGTGGAGTCCTTGCTGTGCTCATCATGTGTTTGCCCAGGACTTTATTAAACCTGTCAGTGTAAGCATGGCCAACTTCTTCTGAGAAACTCATAGAATCATAGAATCATCAGGTTGGAAGAGACACATCGGATCATCGAGTCCAACCATAATGGACTCGATAATAATCGAGTCCAATCATGATGGAGCACCAAGGGTAGGGGAGAATATTTCATTACTCGCCTCCTGATAGGATAAAGAGGGAAAAGCAGGAGGAAGTTTCTGGTAAGGTGTGGGGCAGCAGGCTTCAGTCTGGGTGCTGCAGTGTGACAAATGTGGTGAAAAGTAAAAATAAAATACCACAGTGTGGTAGTCAGAGACACAGTAAATAAGGTGGCGCTGTTGCTATAAAAGGTACTGTTGCAAATAGGTGTTGTTGTTCCCTCCACAGAAACAGGGCTTTTATGAACCCAGTGCTGACGCTCTGCGGTAAGTGCTCAGCTCTGCCCTAGTGTGACTCTCCTCTCTCCGTTTCCGTTTGGAAGGTTGTGTTTTGTTCTCTGCTGTCCTTCCCTGAAGGCTCAGTGGGACCCACACCCACTTCTCACCAGGGGTGGAGTAGATGACAAGCATGCAAATGCCCCCGGGGCTGCAGTTCAGCAGCACCTCTCATGCAAGAATCCCATTGCAGTTTGCTGGAGGTGATTCAACGGTCTTGGGAGACAGGAATGGATCCCGTGGCTGGGATATGCCCAGGTCTGTGCCAGAGGATGCTCAGCTGTCCCATCCTGGTTCCCAGGACAAAACCTCCACATCCTCATTCCCAAGCATGCTGTGTTGAGCCCAAATCACCCCTGGTTCATAAAGCATGAAAATCACTCGTTTTGGTGATGTACCAATAGTACTTCAGAGCTGAGTTTAATAAGTGTTTTTATATGGAGAATGTTTGTTAGTATAAGGAAAATGAGGCAGTTGCATTTGGGAAATCAGTGTTTTTCCATGCTCATTTTGTTCCCAGTTGGACCAAAGAGTAGCAAGTGAAATCATAATTTCCCAACACCTGAATGTTTCAGCACACACCAGTTTGGATCAGTCCTGTGTTCTGGATCAAAGCCATCCAGTACCATAATTCCAGGGTTAGTAAAGGTGCTCTCGTTCTTTCTTTCCAGAGACAGTGAGTCAGGCTACTATCGAGTCGTGTCCCATTATTGCCCTGAGGACTCGGAGAAGCTGGAAGTGAAAGCTGGCAGCTTGGTCTTTGTGCTGGCGAGAGGAGCGGATGGTTGGGCTACAGCTATACATGATGGACAAGTAAGGAGAACTAGAGGGCTTTCCAGCCCGTCCACACCAGCAAAGCCCACAGATCCTCCCGGGAATGGGAACTTACCACAACCCTCAGAGTGTGCTCCTTGCATACCTGCAGCAGCACAGAGAAGAGGAGGAGCGCAGAAGTTCATTTCATAGAATCATAGAATCATGGATTGGTTTGGAAGGGACTTTAAGCTCATCCAATTCCATCCCCCCTGCCATGGGCAGGGACACCTCCCACTGGATCAGGGTGCTCAAAGCCCCATCCAGCCTGGTTTTGAACACCTCCGGGGATGGAACATCCATGACTTCTATAGGCAACCTCTTTCCACCAAACGTTGCTGACCATGGATTTCCCTGACCCCTGGCGCCCATCTCTGTAGCTCCACAAGGCGTCTTTTGGGGCATTTGTTCTCTCCACCATACAAGGCCCTACTGTGAAATCAATAGGACAGCAGACCTTGCCAAGGACAGCTGTCTAGACCAGTATTTGTTACCCTAGAGCTCTAACAGAGCTAAGGGGACAGGTTGGTCCTGGGCTGTAGTTCCTCTGTTAAATTAACTGTGGGAGGGCTTGGGAAAGGCTTCAGCTGGGCAGGCAGGCTTTATAAAGGGCTCCAGAGAAGACATGGCATTAAAGGGCAGCAAACCTGGCATCTTTCTGCAGATGAGGGAGCTCCAGTGTGAACTGATAGAATAGAAACAGATAAATGTGGCAACATGGGAAAACTTTTGTTGACAGAAGCTATTTCTCACGCCTCCTTAAGTTCTTTGAAAGAGCCAGGACATACCTGGGTTAGGTTGGGCAAGGGCATGTGTTAACCACCTAGATTTCCAAAACAAGTCAAAAGATTCTTCACAAGACCATTAAAAACCCAGTGAGCTGTTTGAGCACAGGAGGCAGTGCCCTGAGAAATGGTGGGCATAGAACAGGGCTCTCTTTCTTCATCTTAAAGGAATGGTGTCTGCACAGAGAATCTTCTGTAACCCAAGCATTTAGCATATTCCTAAGGGAAGTTATAGGGAGAGTGATCGAGTGCTTTTTATGGTGACTGTGCTCTGTGACAGGCAATCAAACTGTTTGTCATAGCCTGAAGCATCAGTGAACAGTTACAGAAGTATCTGAACGCATTGGGTGACTGCTCAGTGAAGTGTAGGATGCAATTCAAAGTGGAAAAAAAGGTAAAATAATAGACAATGGGGGGGAGAGAAAAGCGTAATTACTCTGTTAGGATTAATAGCTATAGAGCACTGATTGTCAGGAATGCTGCTTGGGGAAGAGCGGCTGGAGAGCTGTCCTGTGGTAAAGGAGCTGGGGTGGTGGTTGACAGCAGTTGAACACGAGCCAGCAGTGGCCCAGGTAGCCAAGAAGGCCAACAGCAACCTGGCCTCAATCAGCCCTGTGGCCAGCAGGAGCAGGGAAGGGATCATCCCCCTGGACTCAGCACTGGGGAGGTTGTGCCTCAAATCCTGGGTTCAGTTTTGGGTCCTTCNTGACGCTCTGCGGTAAGTGCTCAGCTCTGCCCTAGTGTGACTCTCCTCTCTCCGTTTCCGTTTGGAAGGTTGTGTTTTGTTCTCTGCTGTCCTTCCCTGAAGGCTCAGTGGGACCCACACCCACTTCTCACCAGGGGTGGAGTAGATGACAAGCATGCAAATGCCCCCGGGGCTGCAGTTCAGCAGCACCTCTCGTGCAAGAATCCCATTGCAGTTTGCAGGAGGTGATTCAACGGTCTTGGGAGACAGGAATGGATCCCATGGCTGGGATATGCCCAGGTCTGTGCCAGAGGGTGCTCAGCTGTCCCATCCTGGTTCCCAGGACAAAACCTCCACATCCTCATTCCCAAGCATGCTGTGTTGAGCCCAAATCACCCCTGGTTCAAAAAGCATGAAAATCACTTGTTTTGGTGATGTACCAGTGGTACTTCAGAGCTGAGTTTAGTAAGTGTTTTGACATGGAGAATGTTTGTTAGTATAAGGAAAATGAGGCAGTTGCATTTGGGAAATCAGTGTTTTTCCATGCTCATTTTGTTCCCAGTTGGACCAAAGAGTAGCAAGTGAAATCATAATTTCCCAACACCTGAATGTTTCAGCACACACCAGTTTGGATCAGTCCTGTGTTCTGGATCAAAGCCATCCTGTACCAGAATTCCAGAGTTAGTAAAAGTGTTCTCGTTCTTTCTTTCCAGAGACAGTGAGTCAGGGTACTATCGAGTCGTGTCCCATTATTGCCCTGAGGACTCGGAGAAGCTGGAAGTGAAAGCTGGCAGCTTGGTCTTTGTGCTGGCGAGAGGAGCGGATGGTTGGGCTACAGCTATACATGATGGACAAGTAAGGAGAACTAGAGGGCTTTCCAGCCCGTCCACACCAGCAAAGCCCACAGATCCTCCCGGGAATGGGAACTTACCACAACCCTCAGAGTGTGCTCCTTGCATACCTGCAGCAGCACAGAGAAGAGGAGGAGCGCAGAAGTTCATTTCATAGAATCATAGAATCATGGATTGGTTTGGAAGGGACTTTAAGCTCATCCAATTCCATCCCCCCTGCCATGGGCAGGGACACCTCCCACTGGATCAGGGTGCTCAAAGCCCCATCCAGCCTGGTTTTGAACACCTCCGGGGATGGAACATCCATGACTTCTATAGGCAACCTCTTTCCACCAAACGTTGCTGACCATGGATTTCCCTGACCCCTGGCGCCCATCTCTGTAGCTCCACAAGGCGTCTTTTGGGGCATTTGTTCTCTCCACCATACAAGACCCTACTGTGAGATCAATAGGACAGCAGACCTTGCCAAGGACAGCTGTCTAGACCAGTATTTGTTACCCTAGAGCTCTAACAGAGCTAAGGGGACAGGTTGGTCCTGGGCTGCAGTTCCTCTGTTAAATTAACTGTGGGAAGTCTTCAGCTGGGCAGGCAGGCTTTATAAAGGGCTCCAGAGAAGACATGGCATTAAAGGGCAGCAAACCTGGCATCTTTCTGCAGATGAGGGAGCTCCAGTGTGAACTGATAGAATAGAAACAGATAAATGTGGCAACATGGGAAAACTTTTGTTGACAGAAGCTATTTCTCACGCCTCCTTAAGTTCTTTGAAAGAGCCAGGACATACCTGGGTTAGGTTGGGCAAGGGCATGTGTTAACCACCTAGATTTCCAAAACAAGTCAAAAGATTCTTCACAAGACCATTAAAAACCCAGTGAGCTGTTTGAGCACAGGAGGCAGTGCCCTGAGAAATGGTGGGCATAGAACAGGGCTCTCTTTCTTCATCTTAAAGGAATGGTGTCTGCACAGAGAATCTTCTGTAACCCAAGCATTTAGCATATTCCTAAGGGAAGTTATAGGGAGAGTGATCGAGTGCTTTTTATGGTGACTGTGCTCTGTGACAGGCAATCAAACTGTTTGTCATAGCCTGAAGCATCAGTGAACAGTTACAGAAGTATCTGAACGCATTGGGTGACTGCTCAGTGAAGTGTAGGATGCAATTCAAAGTGGAAAAAAAGGTAAAATAATAGACAATGGGGGGGAGAGAAAAGCGTAATTACTCTGTTAGGATTAATAGCTATAGAGCACTGATTGTCAGGAATGCTGCTTGGGGAAGAGCGGCTGGAGAGCTGTCCTGTGGTAAAGGAGCTGGGGTGGTGGTTGACAGCAGTTGAACACGAGCCAGCAGTGGCCCAGGTGGCCAAGAAGGCCAACAGCAACCTGGCCTCAATCAGCCCTGTGGCCAGCAGGAGTAGGGAAGGGATCATCCCCCTGGACTCAGCACTGGGGAGGTTGTGCCTCAAATCCTGGGTTCAGTTTTGGGTCCTTCACTCCAAGGACACTGAGGTGCTGGAGCTCATCTGGAGAAGGGAATGGAGCTGGGGAAGGGGTTGGAGCCCAGGGGTTCTGGGAGCAGCTGAGGGACCTGGAGCTGTTTAGCCTGGAGAAGAGGAGGCTGATGGGAGACCTCATCACTATCTGCAGCTCCTGGGTAGGGGGTTGTGGGGAGCTGGGTGCTGGGTTCTGCTCCTAAGTAACAAGCAACAGGACAAGAGGAAATGGCCTCAAGTTGCACTGGAAGAGGTTTAGATTATATATTAGGGAAAATGTCTTTACTGACAGAGTGATGAAACCCTGACAGAGGCTGCCCAGGGCAGTGGTGGGGTCTCCATCCCTGGAGGGGATCAAAAACAATGTGGCCGTGGCACTTGAGGACATGACAATTCTGTAGAATCATAGAATCATAGAACAACGAGGTTGGAAGAGACCCACCAGATCATCAAGTCCAACCATTCCTACCAAACACTAAACCATGTCCCTCAGCACCTCATCCACCCGTGCCTTAAACCCCTCCAGGGAAGGTGAATCAACCACCTCCCTGGGCAGCCTGTTCCAATGCCCAGTGACCCTTTCTGTGAAAAGTTTTTTCCTAGTGTCCAGCCTAAATCTCCCCTTGTGGAACTTGAGGTCATTCCCTCTTGTCCTGTCTCCTGTCATTTGGAAGAAGAGGCCATTACCCTTTACTATGACATTATTGTCATAGGAATTACCATTACTATGATTCTGTGATTCTACAGATTGGTATCCCTTGGCATCCTTTCTGCTCTCTTCTTAAGTGTCTGTTTTCAAAGCAGGGTGTTGGTCTTGCTGGATATTTGATCTGTTACCACTGCTTTCTGCATAAAAGAATACGCAAAAGGATTTTTGTTAACCATTTCTGAGCACAACCCAAATGGGCAACCTGCCTGGAACTTGCAGGTGTTGCTTTAAAGCCGCCTGCTTGGGATTCCAGCTGGGGCTTTGGCCATGGATCTGTTGGTCCCCCCAGCATCACAAAGGTCCCTGCAGTCACATCGGGCTCTCCAGGGGGACATTCAGGTTGCAGTGGGGCGAGCAGGCAGTGGCATTTGGCAAGGCAGAAACCGTGCTGAGTGAGGCTGACAGAATCTGGGGCTGGGTGGGCTGGGGCTGCCACAGCAGCAGCTCCTGTCTCACCTGACTCTGCTTTGTGTCCCGCAGAAGCTGCACATACCGAGCTGTCTCCTGGAGGCCGCCTCGAAGATGGACAAATGGGTAAGCAACAACTTTGCAGCCGGGGGGGAGGAAGGAACCGAGAAATACATTTGGGACATTTATTTGTACAATTATCTCAGGATAGAGCAGTCGCTTAAGAGAAATGTGCAGCATTCAGCCCAGACACCAGGAGTGAAGACCAAGTGCTCTTAAACTGGAACAACAGAAGAGTTTAGAAAAGGAAAAATGCTTATAGTTTTATATAAAGTGACAGGGGACAGGACAAGACGGAACAGCCTCAAGCTCCGCCAGGGGAGGTTCAGGCTCAACATAAGGAAAAAATTCTTCACTGAAAGGGTCGTTAGGCACTGGTATGGGCTGCCCAGGGAGGGGGTTGACTCGCCTTCCCTGGAGGGGTTTAAGGTGTGGGTGGATGAGGTGCTGAGGGGCATGGTTCAGACATTGGTAGGAATTGTTGGACTCGATGATCTGGTGGGTCTCTTGATTCTGATTCTATAAATTGGATCTCTTTACAGCAAAAACTGGGGGGTTGACACTTATCCAAACCCCAGTGGTTCACCTCACAGGCTGATCTAGGTGCTGATGTCTCTTGTTTGCTGGGGACCGATGGAGCACACAGAGATATCTGCAACCACCAGGTGCAGCACAGAGGCTCATGTGTTTTAGCGCTCCAGCAGAGCAAGGGCGGGTTAATGTCCTGCAGGATATCTTAAACGGGCCTGGGCCCTGCTTTTTGCCTCGAGGCCATGTGCCCAAGCCTTAAACCCTCACTGTTTACTTAGAAAAAGTTTCTTCATCTCCCATCTCCACCACAGGCACACACACACAATACAAATCATTTTCCATCTCATCCCAATGTGGAAAAGTGCAACTGAGGCCCTCGTTTTCCTTATTAATATGAGAATGAGCAGTTGCATTTGGGAAAACAGCATTTCCCAAGCTCTTTGTGTTCCCAGTTGGACCAAAGAGTAGTAATGGAAATCACAATTTCCTGACACCTGAAACCTCTGGTACACACCAATTTGGATCTGTGAGATATATTTGAAGCGCATGGTTGTTCTGATGCTGCTATGATTGTTATTTTCCCTCTGAATGAACTCACTTTAGGAATTTGCTCAGTGGATGTCTTGCTGTGAACTAGCCTAAGCTCCCAGGTGAGCTGCTAGGTGGTAAGGAGAGCCCTTAGCAGAGCCGGAGCAACCTCCCTCTGCTCCAGTACCAACCCAGCAAAGGGCAGGAGGCCAAGGAATCATCGCACCAAACCTCTCATCACAGTTAAGAGCCTGAGAACACCACCTCATCCATCCAGTTAACGAACTGGTCTCCTTGGGTCTCTTTCTGGGGTTACACTCAGAAATGTTAACAGGCTGCAGCCTCCATCACACATGCCAACTTTACCTGGTGTCTCCTGCTCACTCCTTTCTGATGTTCTGTTGCAGAAGATCGGCAACGGGATTCCCCTCCCTCCTGCCCAGGTGCCTCCCAGCCGGCTCCCTGTGAAGCAGAAGCCAGGTAGCTCCTCAGTGGGTGCTTGGAGCTGTGTCCAGCCCCACTGAGTTAGGAGCATGTGGTGGTGCCAGTTGCCCTCTGCGGCCACAGCTGCTTGTGTGCTGGGGGGTCGCAGAGTCACTGCTGGAGGTCTCTGCTGACAACAGGCGCTGTTCCTCTGCTCTTGTTTTGTTCTTCAGAATCTCCAGGGAGAGAAAATACCTCTGCAAAGGGTGCTGGGGCCCAAATGGACTTCAAGGTAAGGTGTTTCACAAGCTGAAGGTGCTACAGCCTCAAGGATTAAGGCTGTGAAAAGAGCAAGATTACTGGCCA
The DNA here is from genome assembly GCA_013389865.1 of Piaya cayana. Lineage (NCBI taxonomy): Eukaryota > Metazoa > Chordata > Aves > Cuculiformes > Coccyzidae > Piaya > Piaya cayana. The sequence goes on from WAAB01000587.1 coordinate 72,022, forward strand.
GATCCTCCAAAATTCCTAAAATCACTGGAGAAAAATCCCTTTTCTCTGTCCATTTTTCCATTTTGAAGAGAGGATCCCATGTGGCTGTCCTCTAGCACCTCCAAGCAAGTCACCATACGACTTTGAGAGGTGCCTCGAGGTTGGGCTTACCCGGGCAGTTCCCTCTTGACACCTTTCAAGGAGCCAGGAGCCCCAGACACAGCAGCATTCTCAGGCACACACCCTGCAGCTCACTTTGCAGGACAGAGAGCTGTCTCTGAACTACCTGCTGTCCCTCCTCCGCTACTTCCATGTGGCATTTTCTGTCCCTGTTAGTCTGGGTACCACAATCCATTCATATTCATGGTCTGAGATGATGTCCTCTACTGCCCCTCCATGTCGCTGCCACCCAGTGTGGGATGGAGCTGGAGTTGCTCTTGTGTCCACTTGAGGACAGCACCTCCCTGGCAGTGCCAGCTCTGCTCCCTCCAACTTTGCAACTCTCCCTTGAGGGCTTTATAAGTCGTTTTTTTGTCAGCTGTACCTCAGAAGGCAGCAGAACACGGAAACTCAGCTGGATTTCCCCATATGGCTGGAGGAGTTGGGGTTTGGGGCTGCGAGTTACCCATGTGATTGACCCCAAAATCAGAGTTCCTGGGTCATGTGAGGAACATTGGGTCATGGGCTCTGAATCTGTAGTTCTTCCTCACATCTGCATTTTGATGCCGCATCATGTGGTAGCCCTGAGCCGAGGGGTTGTGTCTGTGACATCTCTCTTGATACAGCTCCTGTATAACCAAACTGCCCATTGCCACGTCTCTCAGCAGATGCCACCAACTGGAGGAGACGCTTCATCCAGCACGGAGAGACCCATTGTGCTGAGGGCGCGTTGCGAGTGCACCGTGGTGGTGAGGGCAGGCGAGGTGCCGTCTCTGTCGGAGCTGCGGGCGCTGCTGCGGGAGCACTTTGGTCGTCAGGCAGAGCGAGGGAAGCTGAGGTTCGCTGCGGGCAGCTCTGGCACGTGGGTTGGAACGGGGGTGGCAGCAGCCTTGCCCCTCAGGATACAGATCTGTGGTCTGCTGGGAACATTTCAGTGGTGTCAAAGCACTCTAGCAGAGATGCCAGAAGATGTGAGCAAACAGCTCTTCCTGCAGGGCTGAACTAATCAGGGCTGATCTTACCCCTAATGTAAGAAGAAACTGTTGGAACAGGTCCAGAGGAGAATTGTCCCCTCCATGAAAGTGTCCAATGCCAGGCTGGATGGGGCTATGAGAAATCTGATGGAATGGGAAGTGCCCCTGCCCACGGCAAGGGGTTAGAACTGGATGATCTTTAAGGTCACTTCCAACCTAAACCGTTCTGTGATTCTATGGCTTTTGTGTTTGAGAACCGCATGTGCTCCTGGGGCTTTGGAGTCCCAAAGGATCTTTCCCATGAAACCATACCATGGACAAGAAGCAGGGGAACAGAAGGAAGAACTCTGCACAGCTGCAGGTGCTGTGTGTTGGGTTTTTACTTGCTCAGCTGAGTCTTTGAGATATGCTGGGATTGATGCAGAGGAATTCTGGGGTCGGGTGTAAGTGTGCAGTGGTCCTGGGGTGAGGTCTCCCCAACTGTGACATCTCTGGGGACACGCAGTCAGCGTAGTCATAGAATCACAGGATCATTGAGGTTGGAAAAGACCTCTAAGCTCATCCAGTCCAACCACCAGCCCANTTTTTCCCGGTATCCAATCGAAACCTCTTCAGTGCAACTTGAGGCCATTTCCTCTCCTCATATCACTTGCTATTTGGGGAAGAGAGCCCAGCACCCGCATCCCCACAACCTCCTTTATGCGAGCTGTGGGGAGTGACGAGGTTTCCCCTCGAGTAGGTGTGTGAGGAGGTGACAGTGTCCCTCTCACAGCGCTGTTGCTGCCCACTGTGCTTGCAGAGTGGCCCACGTCACTGTGTAAGGTGACAAGCTCAGAGCTGGTTTACAGAGGGGGCTGGCAAGACTGGAGATGGTAGAGGATGGGGTTTGCCTCCAAGTTTGGCTTCAAGTGCCATGGTTTGATCTGTGTCAATGACCCCTCACAGCTACCGGCATTCGGATGGGAAGGAGCTGGGTGCAGTTTCGGGTGAGGAGGATCTGGGGAAGGTGTGGAAGCAGCTGACAGACGGCAGGCTGACGCTCTGCTGCCAGGTACGTGACAAGCTTCCCTGCTGTGCTGGCTTCTCATCTCACCTCTGCCGATTGCAACTACCATGCTGACTTTTTCCTGTAGGACTCGGACTCTTGCTCGGACAGACCTGTCCTCTATCGGATGCTGGCCCAGCACCCTTACCTTGCGCAGGGACCAGGCGACCTGGAGTTCAGCAAGGGAGATGTGCTGTATATCCTCTCTGAAGGTAGCTCTCCAGCCCTGTCCAGGCTTTACTGGGGCAGCCTCTGGGAAGGACTGGAGAATAGACGGCCTCTCCAAAGCTGCCTCAGATTCCTGCTTTCAGGATAAACAGGCTTGTGCTGGGCTTTGCCCAGAGTTAAATCCAGCTGTGGAAACTCTCGCTAACCCCACTCATGGGCCAGAGCTCATCCTACTCCTTTGTGTTTTCCCAGTGAATGACGACTGGCTCGAAGGATGCTGCAATGGCAAGACCGGCATCTTCCCCAAATGCTTCGCAACCCAGACCAGTTGTGATGCTACCGCCCTATAGCCAAATGGAGCCTTTTCCTGCCTGACTGCACTGACTCTGGGGGTGGGAGACACCAGTCTCAGCTCCACAGCCAGTGCAGCCTGGAGCTCTGCTGAACCTAGACAGGAGATGTCCCCCACTTGCAGATCCCATGACGTCCATCCCAGCAGTCCAACAGCAGTTTCTACAGCCTGTTCCAGTCCTGGCATCTTCACCTCTGTGCTTACACTGCCAAAGATGGGCCCATGCAGGGCAGAGAGAAGAGGGAGTTTGGCTATAGGAAGTGTCCACGTGGCAGCTTAGACCTCAGGGGCTCAGAGCGCTGGTGGGAAGAAGTTCCTCTGGATGGAGGTCTTCACTCTCTCTCTCTTGTTGCTTAAGCTCAGGCTGGAAGGCTGAGCCTCACTGCACTGAAGTCAAGGGTAGCTGACTGTGAGCAGGAGACAGCCCAGATCCCCAGGCCATAAGGTCACCTCTCATTCTCTCCACCTGAGGGAGGTACTGCTCTTTGGGAAGGCTTCTGCAACCAGTTTGAAGTGGGGACAGGGGATAACACCTTGGGTTAGGACCAGCCACTGTCCTCCTCCACAGCAAATGGATCTGCCAGAGCCAAAGGGCTCTGAGCATTCCTCAGCACAGATGCCTTTGGGTCTTTTCTCAAGCCCTTAAGTCCTGCCTGGATGCTTAAGCCCTTCATGCTGTGTGAGCATGAGCCTTGCAGCACAGAGTGCAAACACCCCTGCTCAGACAAGCTCTGCATTTGGTGGAGCCCTGGGAGGGCTGGGAGGGGGCTGGCTGGGCAGCGCGGAGCTAGAGGTTCCTGCAGCAGAGCTGTGCTGGGCTCTGCTGAGCTAAATAAACCCCTCAGGTGCCTGGAGCTGGAACTTGCTATGGATTTCGTGTCTAATGAACCTGGGCTATGTAACTTGGACATAAAATAAACCCTGAGCCAGAGCTGGCAGCTCTTAAATCAACATCCACTTATATTTTTCTGCTGGGATGTGCCAGAAAATACTTTCAAAGACAACTGGTGTTGTCTTGGGGAAGGTATCACAGCTTGCAGGAATCTCGCCCAGGGCAAGACACAGATAAGGTCACCCCTCTCCTCAGAGTTTTGGTGACCACCACTGCTCTCCATCACCTCTTGCTTCCCACAGCTCTTGGGAGAGCAGCCCAGTGGGACTGGGAGTGCCAAGGCAGCTGGGCTAGGATGGGTGGCGACTTTGGTATTTGAAAACCAAAAAAGGTTTTATTTCTAGTTTGGGTTTATCTGGCATCATCCAGCCACCAAGGCTCGGTCAGCTTTTGTCAGCCAGATTAACAGTTTTTCTGGTGTCTGGAGTCTTATCCTCTTGGAGGTACTAGCAGAGCTCAAGATATCTATGTCACCTTTGATGGCTTTACAGAGATGACCCAGTTCATCCTCCTGAGCAATGGAGATGAGTCTAATGCCCTCATTCTTCTCCCCCTTCCACCTTCTTTTGCACCACTTCCCTGTTTGGTTTAGCAGGCAGGACGCATCTGGTTAGACGGGTGGCAGCTACTTGGTTTTCCAGAAACACTGGAGGAAAGCAGCCACCAGGGCTGCCACTGTGGCCAGCACGATGAGGGAGACGGCACCTGCCCACAGGCTGGGCTGCTGCCCCTTTACCAGCTCCAGAGCCTCTGTGGGGATCATGTTGGTGAAGTTCAGCATGAAGCCCAGTGTCCATCCGATGTCCGTGTTCGCTGCCTGAGGTGAGAGAGCAGAGATCATCCAAAAGTGCCTCTCCCAAGCTTTGCTGCAAGGCACTGACAGGCACCTCTCCCACGAGATGTCCCAGCTGTGAATTAACACGTGGACCTGGATTTGGTGAACCTGATCTTACCAGCATCAGTTAGAGAACTTTCCTGTCCCAAGGGCTAAAGGGCAGCCAAACTTGGATGACTGCTCTGGTCCAGATGAGCTTCTGTGACCTGCACACATGTTGCATCTGAGCTTTCTTCTCCCCCACCCCCAAAACCTTTTAAATTTGGTCATCGTATAACAGGTTAATCATAGAATGGTTTGGGTTGGAAGGGACCTTAAAGATGATCCAGTTTCAACCCCCCTGTCATATTCAAATGGGTTCCAACCCCCAAGTTTCAAATGGGTCATGGGGCCACCACCACCTCTGTGACACTCAACTTAGTTCTGCCCAATATCAGAAACCAACATTGCCAAATCCTGCTCTGCACCTCTCTGATAACCTTAAAATTGGCTTAGGTTCACACCAGAATAGGTGAGAAATGTGGTTTGGGGGCAGGTATGATAGAATGAAGCTGTGCTGTGATCCCTGGGTGGCAGACATGAGGTGGGGACACATTTCTAGTGCAGGGGACTGCAGAGATGCTGCTCCTGAACATGTCCTTGGGCCAGGGCAAAGGTGCGGCCGCAGCTGCCCTCTCCCACGGCCCCGCAGGGTCTTTACCTGCCGGCTGAAGTGGATGCTGCTCCACGTGTGCTCATTGAATTTGTAACCATCAAGCAGCAGCGTCAAGATGTAAATTGCCATGGAGCAGTACGTGTGTAGGTACTCCTTGTCCTGCGGGAAGGTCTCCACCAGCTGTGGGGCCGTCAGGGGACACGGTGCAACAGAAACAGAGGCTCAGAAACCCTCCCTGGTGCAGCAAACAGCAGGGCGTGTGATTCCTGGGCAGAGATTTGGGATGGGACAAGCACAGGGCTCCTTGCTGCCCTTCACAGGGCTCTCACCTCTGCCCAGCTCTTCTTGCAGAAGGCCTGGACCGTGGAGTTGACATCGCTTAGAGACTGCTGGCTGGTCAGGTTCAGGAAGTGGAAGGTGTAGTAGAACCCAGCGAAGGCCTGTGGGATGAGAGTGAAAACTGCATCTCCTTCCTCACCCCAAAAAAACCTGATTCAGGGGCTCCTTTTGCCTAGGGACAGAGTCCCATGTAATTCCCAGGATTCTGCATCCTGCACCCACCTGATGGTCTAACAGAAAGTATTGGAGCTGGTGGACAAGCCCTGGGGCTTCTGCTTCCACTCTGACCTAGCTTACACTTTCTCCTTGGGACATGAACTTTTCATTTCCCTTGGGGAGGGCCAGGACGTCATAGAATAACCAGGTTGGAAAAGACCTCTTGGATCATTGATTCCAACCACTCTTATCTGCCATGAAACCATGTCCCTGAGCACCTCATCTACCCTTAAAACATCTACCTGTTTAAAACACCTCCAGGGATGGTGACTCAACCACATCCCTGGGCAGCTTCTTCCAGTGTTCAGTGACCCTTTCTGTGGAAAATTTCTTTCTGATATCTACTCTGAACCAATCCTGGCGGTGCTTGAGGCCATTCCCTCTTGTCCTGTCCCCTGTCCCTTGGGAGAAGAGGCCAGCTCCCTTCCCCCCACAACCTCCTTTCAGGGAGTTGGAGAGAGCAATGAGGTCTCCCCTCAGCCTCCTCTTCTCCAGGATAAACACCTCCAGGCTCTCTCAGCTGTTCCTCATCAGGCCTGTTCTCCAGCCCCTTCCCCAGCTTCATTGCTCTTCTCTGGACTCACTCCAGAGCCTCAACATCCTTGTTGTGCTGAGGGGCCCACAACTGAACACAGGATTCAAGGAGCGGTCTCACCAGTGCCGAGTACAGAGGGAGAAGAACCTCCCTGGACCTGCTGGTCACGCTGTTTCTGATCCAAGCCAAGATGCCATTGGCCTTCTTGGCCACCTGGGCCACTGCTGGCTCATGTTCAGTCCCTGTCAACCAACAACACCCCGGGTCCTTCTCCTCCAGGCACTTTCCAGCCAGACTTCTCCTAGTCTGGAGCTGCTCAGGGTTGTTGTGTCCTGAGTGCAGGACCCGGCATTTGGTCTTGTTAAGCCTCATCCCCTTGGTCTCTGCCCAGCAGTCCAGCCTGTTCAGATCCCCCTGGAGAGCCTCCCACAGGAAGCAGAAGCCACCTCCCAGCGCAGGAGAAGAGATCTGCAGATGAGACAAGCTCTGGGGTCTCCTCCCTGTCCACTCCTTCCCTCAATCAGAGAAGACTCCCACCCTCTGTCCTCCCCCACCACATCCACAGCTTTGGAGGCTCCTTACAAAGAACTGGCCCCGCACGGGTGGCTGATAAACCCCGTTGAACCCGCACGTCCTGTTGACCCCACAGCTGAAGTTGAAGAGTTTCCGGATGGCCGAGATGCACGCTGCTGGGTCCCCCGTCCCCGTCACCGTGAGGACCTGTGCAGGGCTGGGTGTGCTCGGCGCATGGACACAGGGACTGTCGTAGAGATCTGCCGTGGTGATGCTCTCCTGGTACCCCTTGGGGTAGCAGGGGTGTGATATCTGCTGGGGGGTCGGGCTGCCCTGGAGAGAGCGGGAGCCAACAGTGAGACCTGGTGTGACTGCAGCAAAACCCTTACGCAGAGCCCATGGTGTGCTTAGATATCCCCCAAAAGCAGGATCTAGACCCTAGGAGGATTTGACCAAGGACGCATCCCATCTGCACACTCCTCAAGCATCTCTGTCTCCCAGAGCACCGAGCTGTGAGCTCTCTCCAAGGTGAGATGGGAGGAGAGGGGAGCCAAGTGGGTTTTAGGAATCCTCTCTCTGGGGAGAAATGGAGGGTTGGCGAGTGAATAGGGAGAGGGAATCATAGAATCATGGAATAAAAAAGGTTGGAAAAGACTTCTAAGCTCACCCAGTCCAACCTTCAGCCTAACACTACCATGATGACAAAAACATGTGCAGAAGAACAAAATCTACACATTTTTTGAACCCTTCCAGGGACGGAGACTCCACCACTGCCCTGGGCAGCGTCTGACAGGGCTTCACCTCTCTTTTGGTAAAGAAATGTTTCCTAATATTCAATTTAAACATCCCCTGGTGCAACTTGAGGCCATTTCCTTGATACTTTGGAGAAGGAAGAACCTAAGGATACAACTGGGCTTTGGAAATGATGAAAAATGCCATATTGTCTGGGGAAAGGGAGCCCTCCAGGGAACCACCACCATCCACCACCCAAATGAGAGAATCTTTTGGTTCATCAGAAAAAAACCCAAGTCTCTCCCAGGGTTTGGATTTGTGAAAATTCCCAGCTCCCTAATGCTTTTCCCACAGCACGCCCAAAATTTCTAGAAGACATTTTTCATGGCAAGGGGCAATGACTGAGCCGGTGCTGGTGACCGGTGGCCGCGGTACCTGGTGGAGAGCAGCCAGCAGCATCTTAAGGGCCTGCGTCTGCCCGTAGCAGAGGTAGCTGTGGCTGTACAGAGAGTAGTTGGTACCGTACAGCCTGAAGAAGACAGAGGTGTTCTTGTCCTCAATGGTGACTCCAGGCTGGAAGGTTATTTGTGTCGAAGCACCTCCCAAGTCCAGAGCTCCAAAAACCTCGGTGTCCAGTGGATGTTCCCATTTCCCTGAAAATGAAAACTGGCCCCATAAGACCACAAGTGTTAGTCTGAAATGGAGGGAGTCAGTCTATGTCCCATCCTTCTATGGTTTTGGGGGCTCAGAAGCCTCCAAGAAACTTTCCATGTCCTATTCCCCTGTTTAACCTCTTCCTGCCTACACCCTCCTCAACCCACACTGGCCTCCATGTAGCACTGAGGTCTGGCCCTGGGCTGCTGCACAGCTGGGATCCGGGTGCTTTAAGGAGGGGAAAGAGTAACACGTCCATCTGGGGGCTGAAATTGCTGCCTCTAACACCAAAATAGACCCATAAATAAGGGGAGAGCCCAGGGCTGGGCTTGATGCAAAGACACTTGATTCTGCTCATCACATTGGTGGAGATTAATCTTCAAAACCACAGGCTGCACTTATTTGGGTGACAGCTGCCTAAACCTGCATTCTTCTCTCCTCTGGGAATAAAGAAGCCTGGCTGGAGCTGAGGCAGGGGTAGACACACTGCTCACATCCCCCCTCCTCTGCCCACAGCCCCAGCCCGCACCTTGACGAGGGTCTCCAGCAGGTAGTTGACGGTGACCCAACCAAAGGAGCCCTCCTCATTCCCCGTCAGGATCCGAGCTCCGCGGAAATCCACAGGGTACTCGCTGATGACCTTGGCAACCTCAGCAAAGACCTGCTCAGCCTTGGTGCTGTTCTGTGCCCTGCACGAGGATGAGAAAAACATGAGTGCTGGAGGAGGCAGTGGCTGCAGGGCTAACAGCACAGGGCTAACAGCAAGAAGCAGGGCTGCTCAGAGACACGGCAAAGCCACCAAATCCCTCAACTGGAGTGCTGGGAGTCTCCCTGAAAACGCTGCCTGGGGGCTCTGCCTGGGCATGCAGGGAGGTTGACACGAGTTGGCCAAGGAGGCTTGGATCCCCTTGGGCTGGGGGATCCCGGGGGGCTCAGTGAGCAGCTCTCTCAGACAGCCGGTCGGAGAGTGGACAGGGATTCTCTGCCCATCACTGTGTCCTGCCTGAGGAGCAGCACCCATGCCCCCAGCAACCCACATCCCCAGTCCTCTCTGTCCCCAGCCCCTCATAATCCCATGCCCCCATGTCTCCAGCTCCCCATGTCCCCAGTCCCCTGTGTCCCCAGCTCCCTGTCCCAGCACCCTGTGTCCCCAGCCCCACATGTCCCCAGCCCACTGTGTCCCAGTTCCATGTCCCCAGCCCCTGTCCCAGCTGCCATGCGCACACACACACACACACACACCCCCACACACACAGGCTGGGAAGGGGTCAGAGGTGCTGGTACCTCAGCAGCCGCATGCCCGCTGTGGCCCCCAGGTAGGTGGGCGTCTCCCGCTGCTGCTTGGCCGGGATGAGCTCCATGGCCTTGTCCAGACAGGGCTTCAGGCTGGCTCCAGCCCCAGCAGGGTCGTCAGCGTAACTGGAGATGCCGGGTCCTGCAGGAGGGCAGCCCGTGATGGAGCGAGCTCAGGGCCACCCAGGAGGGACAGGGCAGCGGGGACACGTCCAACCCTTCCCCAGACCCAGGGAGCTCTCGGCATCTCCTCGGCCAGACCCAGAGACAGCCCAGAGCCACGTGGTGGTTGGAACCAGACAGGTACCACAAAGGGAGTTGCTGAACCAAAGAGCTGTCAGGAACCGCACATGAAACCCAGCAGAAACCTCACAATGTTTAGTGACTTCTGGTTTTAGGAGGCCCCATGGGAACATGAAGCCTCATGGTATGAAAGCAGCTGTGAGATGTTGTGAGAAGATCCAAGGAAGTGGAGAAGCAGCTTGGGGAAAGGAGCAAACTGTGTGTATCCAGCATCCCAAGCTGTGATTTGATGCAGAACCACAGGCTGCAGGACCAGGCTGGCCCCAGGAACCTTGTGACTGGGGCTACATTCCTTACCCACCTCCAGAATCCCCAGGTTTCAGACCCAGTGGTGGAGAACTCATGCTCCTCAAAAGTCTCTAAGGCTTTTTCCCTGTGTACCCAGGCTGGTTGTGCCCTTGCCAAGGGTGTCCCTGCAAGGGCAGCACTCAGGGTCGACCTGATTTGAGGCAGCATTGGTGCCACAGCCCAGCACATGGGCACTGGCACCGTGACTCCTGCTCGGGGTGACGGGGAGAGCTGCGGTGTGAGTCCTGTGACACTGGGCATCTGCTGGATCCCAGGGAGGCTGAACTGCCCCGAGGCGGCCAGCAGGTTCTGCTGACCAACAGCAGTTCTTATTCCCCTGGGGAAGGGGCAGGCTCTCCTTTGTTCTGCTTGGGAGGAGAGTGGAGCTGATACCAACACACAAAGCTGCACAACTTGTTTGAGCTCCTATTTTTAGAGGCTGACATCAGGTCTGAGCGCCCAGCATGGCCCTGCGGTGGGCAGGGATAGGCCCTGGGCTGGAAACCTCATTATTTACCTTCCCCCGAGCTTTGCACACCACTAATACCAAAGCTCACCACTAAGGCCTTCAGCCCATGCACCCTCTCCCTTACACTTTGCCCTCTGCCAGACCTCTGCAGTTAACCAGTAACTGCCACACCACCACTGCACAGCCTGGATTTGAGGTTGACGAGAGCTCTGAGCCCTCTCACCCCCACCCCGAGCCTGAATTTGAGGTTGAGGAGAGCTCTGAGCCCTCTCATCCTCCTGCCCTGCCACTTCTGCCCTGGCCTGGTGGCCTTTGCCAGTCCGGGTCCAGCTCCATCTACCATTTGCACGACCCAACCTCCCCTCGCTAGCCTGGTCCTTCCCTCCTGAGTGACCAGCCCTTGTTGCAAAGCCCAGCAGCACCTTTGCAAGAGGAATAAATGCTTCTTTAGGTATCTACAAATGCCTAGAAAATCATTGCACTTTGGATCATTCACCATTTACGATGCCTGGTGAGAACCAATGTGCCTTGGTGCTGCAGGACATCCACCCTGGCAAGTGCCGGGTCGGCCAGCCCTAACATCACCCTGCTGGGCATGGGAGGGACAGGGACATCCCGGCACACTCACCCGACACGGTGCAGGCTTCCAGCTGGGAGACGATGCCTGTGCCATTCTCCTTGTCTGCAGGCCAGTGGTAGATGTAGAGAGCAGTGTGCGTGGAGCCAGCGTCGAACACCAGACCATACTGGGGGAGGCAGAGGGAACACGGGTGTCAGTGGGTGCAGACCAGCCTCACCTGCTGCAGAGAGAGCGGAGCTCCTGGTGGGCAGGGGAACCTCGAGTGGCCAAATGAAGAGTGTCACCGGAGCAGGGACAGCCCTGCAGCATTGCTGTGCTACAGACTAGGAGAAGTCTGTCTAGAAAGCTGCCTGGAGGAGAAGGACCTGGGGATGTTACAGGCCTTATGAGGAGCAGCTGACAGAGCTGGGGTTGTTTAGCCTGGAGAAGAGGAGGCTGAGAGGAGACCTCATTGCTCTCTATAACTACCTGAAAGGAGGTTGTAGAGAGGAGGGAGCTGGGCTCTTCTCCCAAGTGACAGGGGACAGGACGAGGGGGAATGGCCTCAAGCTCCACCAGGGGAGATTTAGGCTAGAGATTAGGAGGAAGTTTTTTA